>JANHFT010008752.1:459574-474214 GCA_032467955.1 Pseudoxenodon macrops
CTGTTAAATCTGTTGCTGGTGCCATTTTGTGTGCTTTTGCATGGTGTGTGAGTCAGTTGTGTTGTTTTGTGTTGTGTTGTGTGTTTGTAAAGTGTAAAATGTTTTTTGTGTTCTGTCTGTGTAAAGTGTAAACTCACACCCATCCGGTCACCTGACCTCCAAGCCATGCCCACAAAATAAGCCACACTCACAGAACCGGTAGGGAAATTTTTTAGATTTCACCCCTGGTTCTAGTCCTACCTTAGGTATGGTTGACTTGGGCCAATCACTCTCTCTTAGCCTAACCCATTTCATTCGTAGGGAAGAGGCATCCTGTTTTTAGAGAATAAGCTGCTTTAATGCATAAGCACATCTGATCTACTGTATTCTCTTATTAAACATCTTTTCCCTTTCTTCAGTTTTATTGTAGAGACTGAAGTTCGAATTACATTCCTTTTGTTTAGTGCCTTTTAAGAAGCTTTTGTTAGAGGATCCAAAAGATTATGAAAAGGGGGCGTATTTGCTCCTCCAAGATCAGGCTAGCTGTTTTCACGCTGCAGTTTGTAAGGACATTTTCTGTGTTTATGTGGAAAAAACTTTCCTTTAAAATGAGATATGAATCAGAGGGGAGACATCAAAACTAGGGGAAGTTCTTCTTCATTTGACCTGAGGATGCTCTAATGCAAATCTTTTTCTGAGGAGAAACTAAGATTTAGGAACACTAGGGATGGATGGGCTGAATAAGCTTTTTGGATGAGAGCAACACGTCTTCAAAGAAAAACCAGAAAGTCCAGTTGCCTCTTCAAAAAACACCTTTGGGACTAGGGAAGGATATTATCACAAAACTGTTAGGTAAGTATGCTGGGGGACAGGATAGAGATATTTGACAAACTTGGATTGAACTACCGGTATGTAGCATTTGAGGTGAGCTTATTGATGTTTAATGAAGTAGGAGTTCAGCATCCCCAACCAGTATGGCACATGATAAAGCATGCTGGGAAATGTAGTGCAGTGACATAAGCAGGTTCACAGGTTCCCTGCTTCTATTTTGTGTGCCTGCATTGATATTTACCTTATGCATATGCAAATAACTGTAATGCAAACATTACAGTGCAACATGCCAATAAACCTGCCGTAGTTTTATTTCAAAAGAAATCAAAGCTGCTCCAGGGAGTTGCTTACTGATTGGAGAACTGGGAGCAATACTTTAGTAATGTGTTTGAAAATAGTTAAGAATATCCTGAAAAGTTATCTTGCGGCTCTCCTAAGAAAGTATAATGAAACCTTGCTGAAGTTGTGGCATGGACAAAGGAAGCTTGTTTTGGTAAAGTTTTGGTAAAACACTGCCTGACAGTAGTGTTTTAGTTAGCATATGCACATTCATAAGAATTTGCTGAAAGCAAACATCAATTGAATTTTGAAATAATAGCAAGCTTGATTTGATTCGTTTTAGTAAACAATGTGAAATGGAATTCTACATAGAGAATAAACTGCTACAGATTCATGATCTGAGACTCACAGACTTCAAAAATCATGTCAGTGAGATAAGAGTAACTTGCAGCAAGAAAGAAAAGCTAGGTAACATGTACTCAAGACCCTTTTTATTAGGTAAATATAATATATACGGTACCTTTGCTCGATATTTTCATTCCTCCTGCATTTGTTAGTAAGACTGATCATTTTTCATCACACAGCTCGCATTTTCTGTCTGTAGCACAGCAAAACTTCGGTAAACATTGTACCCTTTTCATGTTTAAAAACTGATCTCTTTAAATCTGGGTCCCCAGTGTTTTGAACATGCTTTTGATTGAAGATGAAAGAAAGTTTGGCTGGAAGAGTTAATTATACACGGGATTGCCTCACCCAGGCCATATTTGACAAGCTTGTGAAAGGCAGCCTTGGCTGAGGACACTGGAGAGCTGTGTACAAAGATTAATCGTATTAAATGCCATTTTTCAATGAGTATGAGGCAGACAATGGGTGGGAAAAAAATTAAACCCTATTTGTAACCATGCGCAGTGGAGTTCTAATCTATGGATAGGGGAGAAGGCTAAAGGTTCATGCAGTGATCTGACCGTCCAGGGAGTAGTGAGGGCAGGGGAGGAGGAATTCTTGCAATACAAAATGAAGCAACCAACACTTTTTCATTTGGCGGTCAGTACCATGAGGAGATAGAAAAGCAAAGGAAAAAAGAAGAATGTCTCGGAGAGCAAGCCAGTCCTCCGTGGCAACTCTGAACCACAAAAACATTAATCTGGTTAATTTTGGTAAAAGGAAGTCTTCTAAAAACATGTGTATGTTGCAAGATAAGGAATGTTGCAGGCAAGGAGGTCTTGTGAGAACTAATGATGTGTTTCCAAAAGAGAAAAACGCTTCCTCCAGGGACTTGCCAGGAACACTGGACAGCAGTGACAGACAGGTCAGTGTACAAGGGGCTGGAGGGATTCAGATTAACCTACCTGGACCTATGCTGTGGTTTGAGCTGTGTGTTTGGAGTGGGGGTTTTTTTTGGGTGGGAAATTCAGGCTGAAGTACAATGTCTGTGCCCTTGAAGGAAGCCTCATGGAGTAACTCAGTGGAGTTACGAGTTGTGGTATGAATGTGAGCTGTGTTCATACAGAGAGAATGCAGCGGCTTCTCTTGAAACATCAAGTTTAGCAGCAGCTTCTGTAATCTTATGGTTGTGTAACATTATAATATGTGCCAGTAGCATCTCTTTTTCTCTCCAGAATAAAAAAAAACCTTTCCTTTTTTATTGGCGGAGAAAACATTTCCGCAGCTACATCAGCCAGTGCTTTGGCTATTACAGGGTATCAAATCTTAGGCTGCATGTAAGGTTTTCATAATAGTAATTGCTTGGAAAGAGAGACAAACTGTAATTACAGATAAGCTCATTATTGGAAATTGACACTAGCAATAATTCTCAGTTCAATAAACTGTAGCAGTGTAAGCAGCTGTAGATATGTAGATTAATATTAAGAGCTTTCTTAAAAGCCTTGGATCACACATAATACTCAACTGTACCTAGTTTTATCATTTTACACTTAGGTTTAGTTTTTCCCTGTGACTTGTTTTAAACAAACTAATTTGAAACATCCTGATAATAAAAAAAAAATCAGTTGACAAAATAGATTGATGTTTTGCTTGTTGGTCTTGTTAGAAAACGTTTTTGTTGTGACAGATTTCAAGAGGTCTAAGGCAGAATACAAATAGTCCTTCACTTATGACCATTACTAAGTGAGGCATTTGTTAAGTGAGTTTTGCCCCATTTTATGTCCTTTCTTGTCATAGTTGTTAAGTGGAACACTGCAGTGGTTACAATAGTAATATGGTTGTTAAGTGAATCTGGCTTCACTTTGCTTGTAAGAAGGTTGCAAAAGGTGATCGCATGACCCTGGAACACTGCAACCGTCATAAATATGAGTCAGTTGCCAAGCTTCTGAATTTTGCTCACGTGATCGTAAGAACGTGAAAAATGGTCATAAGTCACTTTTTTCGGTGACATTGTAACTTCAAACAGCCACTAAATGAGGTCTACCTGTACTTATTGGATCGCCCCAATAAGTTTGTGTCTGTCTAATTTAATATGGCACTCTGATTTTATAAGAGTTCAGTCCTGGTCATTGAAGGGTTGAGTGTATTTTAGCATGTTTGGTAAATTTATGTTTTATTAATCACGGTTTATGCTTTAGCACAAATTGTAAATCAGGCAAGTGAGGCTTAGATAAGAAACAAAACTGTAGCTCAATGCAAGAAATGAACCCAGTAGCGTGCCTCACTAAAGACATGCATTTAACATATAAATATGAATTTTAAGCACAGCTATATTTAAATATAGTGTATATATATATTTACAAAATACAGATTGAAGAGTCTTGTTACTGCCTGCTAAATGTTAGTTCCAAAAGTTCTTCCCCCTCACTCCCAAGTATTATTGGGACATGTGTAAATAAAACGATCAGAAAATTGTATTTTGCTCTCAGTGTCCCTCGCTCTTGCTAAGGGACACTCCTCTTGCTTGACTTTTGGAAGAATATACATGATTTCTCCATTAAACAATTCTTTGTGAGCACAGAAATCAGTTGTGGGATTCAATTTTTTTTTACTACCGGTTCTGTGGGCATTGCTTAGTGGGCGTGGCAGGGGAAGGATCAGAGGTGGGTTCCGGATATTTTTGCTGGTGGTTTGCTCAGGGTCACGTTGCGTAGGCAAAAACTAGCTTCTGCACATGCACGGAAGCAAAAATTAGCTTCTGCGCATGTGCAGAAGCAAAATCCAAGATGGCGGTGCCGACGGGACCAGCTCCGTGACATCATCGCGGAGTTACTACCAGTTCTATAGAACCGGATAGAACCGGTAGGAACCCACCTGTGGGAAGAATACTGTAAAATCTCCATTCCCTCCCAATCAGCTGGAACTAGGGAAGCAGAGAATAGATGGGTGCTGGACCAGTCAGATGTGGTTTTTACCGGTTCTCTGAACTACTCAAAATTTCTGCTACCGGTTCTCCAGAATTGGTCAGAACCTGCTGAAACCCACATCTGACAAATATATTGTTTTTAAAGACTACGAATTGCACATTCACAACTGTTTGCTTTAGAAATGTCTAAAGATAGTATTCTTAACAAATAAGTAGTAAGCTTACACAAAAAGGTTGTTATTACTTCATCTCATATATTAAAACAGCAGAATTAATGTTTGGTTTAAATTTTCTTTCATGTCAGGTTGTACCTCAGCACCTTTCACCTGGCCACGTATCAGCCTTGGCAATGAAACAGAAGCTTGCTTTTACCAACCTCAGCTTTGAGGGAGATTCGAGTCATTTGCCTTCTCTTCATTCTCAAATAGATACAACTACCATTGATGTTTCGGGTATCACATGCCAAGAATGCATCCAATCCATAGAGGACAAAATTTCCAAGATATCAGGAATTGTGAATGTCAAGGGATCTCTTGAACAAAGCCAAGTAACCATAAAATATGTGGGACTGGAAATAAGCTCTCAGCAAATCTGCCAGGAAATTAAAAAACTGGGATTTGACACCAATGTTGTAGAGGCAACCCAGGCTTCAGGCCAATGGTCCAGTGAAGCTGTTATTAAGGTGAAAATAGAAGGTATGACCTGTCAGTCTTGTGCCCATACTATTGAAGAAAATATTGGGAAATTACACGGGGTGAAGAAAATCAAAGTGGCCCTCAACAACCAAGAAGCTATCGTTGTTTACCACCCCCTTATTATCAAGCCCGAAGAACTAAAGAATAGCATAGACGGCCTGGGATATGAATGCACCATAAAGCATAAGCAAGCCCCATTGGAACTAGGTTTCATTGATGTTGAACGCTTAAAGCAGATAAATGTAAAAATGTCCAGTGAACATAATGGTGATGGAAATACTGGAGACAACATTGGATCCGGTACATGCGTTGCAGTATTAGAAATCGAAGGAATGCATGACAGATCTTGTGTCAACAATATGGAAGTTTTGATTTCAGAGATGACTGGAGTACAGGGTACCAGGGTAACCCTGGAAGAAAAAAAGATTACTGTGTGGTTCGACCAAAAGCTCATCACTCCACCTTCATTGCAGCAAGCCATCCAAGCCATTATCCCTGGTAACTTCAATCTAGCTTTTTCTTGTGGAAAGGAAGGCCAAAATGGACTAATGATCTCAAACGCTGCCTCTTCTGTACCTTCTTTCAGTCACCTTTCCCAAGTACAGGGGACAAATGGATGCAGTACAGCTCTCCTTAGAATTGATGGAATGACCTGCAACTCTTGTGTAAATTCTATTAAAGGCTCCATATCCCAAAAGAAAGGGGTAATGGACATCTCTGTATCTTTAACTGAAGGTACTGCAGTTGTGTCTTACAATTCTGTTACGACCAACTCTGAAGAGATACGAGCTGCTATAGAAGACATGGGATTTGATGTTTTTGTCCTAACAGGTATTGTATGAGACAGCTTTTTCTGCTATTGAATCAAGATGCATGAAAGCTCTTGGGTTAACTGATGAATTTTAAATACCTAAACATGCTTCTGATTGGGTTAAAATTTAGAAAAAACAAATTTATAAGCCCCACCGGCCTAGGTTTAGAGGCTGTTAGGTCCTAAATGTGTACATGGGTTTTTGAATTGGGTACATTCTGTACACTGGTAAAATACAGAATTTTAATACTTAAAATTAAATAAGTATTTAATACTTACATACCAGGTGTCTTGAACGCCATATATTTATTTAGAAACTGTGACTAAAACTTTCCATTAATATGGAACACATGCGTTTCATCCAGAGGTGGGTTCCTACCGGTTCTATCCGGTTCTCCGTGGGCGCCGCCCTCTTGGATTTTTCTTTTGCGCATGCGCAGAAGCTAGTTTTTGATTGCTGCGTGCGTGCGCGCGCTTCACGCGCGCACATGAAGCGCAACCCTGAGCAAACCTGCAGCAAAAATATCTGGAACCCATCCCTGGTTCCATCCATGAAGATAATGAATTAAATTTGTCTCTCTTTTACTTGCAGGGTTAGATCTGTCCTTGAAAGACAAAAACGATGCTTGGATAACCTGTAAATAAATAGAAACGAATTCTCAGTTCCTTCAGACATAATTAGAAGCTAATTTTTATGCTTAACTGTTTTTTTAAGCCCACCAGACTTGTGTAGAAAGCTATCCCCTGTGTAGGAAGCCAAAAACTATGTCCATCACAGACTTCCTTTGCCATATCCATAAACTCAATAGTTATTTCAGAATAATAATATTCTGGGCTGCTGATGGAATATCCACCATGTGCAGGATAAGATCATTGTAACTTTTTTTTTTAACATAACAAAATGTTTGAAAAACATTTTTTAGATCAGACTTTACTCCTGGTGACTTCATGGACTCTTAACTCTAACCCTGAGTTTTTCTTTTCCCTAGCATGGGTTTGCCATTCTCTTTGTAAGAACTGATTTTTCAGTTTAACCCTACAATCCTAATATTCTCAGGTAGTCTTCCATAAAAATACTAAGTAGGCCTGACCGGCATAAACATTTCACAATTCGTTTTTCCAAGAGATCACAGGTCTTATAAGAATCTTATGTTTTGGAAAAGGAAGGAAGAAGCTTTCAAGAAAAGGAAAAAGGAGGGTGTCAGAGACAATGGATGTTTTTCTCCTCAGCTGGCTTGCTCTGTCCACCCTAATTAATTGAATTATCAATTATCATTGGCAGAATGTGGTCTTCAACACAAAAAGAATGCCGGTCCATGTTTTAAATAGTTCAGATCTCTCAGACGTGTTTCCATATCTTTCATCTTTTGAAAATTAAAATCCATCTGGGCATTTGGCATTCCAACATATATGTTCACTTAACTTCAGAAATATAGTACTGCTAGGAAGGAAGGCAATGCTTCCAAAAGCAACCTGAAATACTTTTGGGATAATGATTAACTAATGTTTCTTCTGCTCCACATATTGATGCAATATTGATCTTATTTTAGATGCAGTAATTGGAAAACCCACTGACGGAGGTATAGAGCTGAGTCAGATGACCTCTGTTTCCTTCAAAAGCAAAGTCCCAGAACTGTCATCTGAAGATGTATTTTTGCCAAAAAAGAAGTTGTGCACTAACTTTCCAGAACTGTCCAGCAAGAGAGACAGTAAAAAATGTTTCCTGCTTGTAACAGGCATGACTTGTGCATCGTGTGTTTCAAGCATTGAGAAGAATTTACAAAAAGAAAATGGTAAAATAACACAGCACATTTTTCTTTATGTTACTTGGGTTCTCCTTTGAAACAATGGCTTTCAGCCATTGCTGATTATTTAGCTTGCTAAATAACTATAGGGGTTATCTTAGCATCTTACTGTTATGTGAATAACTCCACTGGAATGAACCTAGCTTCAAATGTTAAGTACTTAACAATGACATGAATACAACTTTGATTTGGTGTTAGACATGCCTTGTAAATATAATTTGCTTAGAAGGGAAGACAATAGATTTGAGAAAGATCTACTTTCTCATCAGGCTACCTAAAATGGTAGCTGGATTAAGTAATAAAGATTACACTTTAAGGTTGGACTGAGCGCTACCACTGTGTTCAGGCTGTTGGGTATGACACGGGAAAGGATTTATTTGTCTGATGCAGCTTTGTCTTTACAGGAATAGTCTCTGTGCTTGTTGCCTTGATGGCAGGGAAGGTGGAGGTAATATATAAACCAGATAAAATTCAGCCTCTTGAAATAATCCAGTTGATTGAAAAATTGGGTTTTGAAGCTTCAGTTTTACAAGATTATGCTGGCACAGACGGCAACATAGATCTTAAGGTGAGCATCATGACACAAAGTTTTACAAGCTTCAATTCGATCCTAAACAGAAAAATGCGAATATTGAAAAATTGAATATTGAATAAGGAATAGATTGTCTTACTTCTAGGTTCATGCATTTTTGAAACATTGAATTCTAGATCCTAGCAGCAAATTTTACATGCATGTCACACAATTAGCTTTGCCATTAAAGTTATAGTTTTATACACCCATGGTTTTTTGTACACCTGAGTTTGTACTTTTAATTTTGTTTGGATCTAAAGTTCTAAAACATAATGCCAATTGGATAGATTTGCATACATACAATACATACAATTCTACATTTATTTCAGCTACTTCTGACAAATGTGAGCATCTGAGATGTTCCCAAGAAAAAGATTGACCAAAGGAATGTACTTTGCAATGTAAGAATTGTTGCAAAGTTTCTTATGAAAGGCAAATGTAACATTTCAGAATCCCCAATATTTTGCCAGTCCATCTCCCAGCTAGCATGTGATGAGATTTAGCATATCTGGAAAACACTAGATTAGGAAAAGCTGGTTTATCGTTGGGATTCTCATTGGCTGTATTTCCCTTTCATTTTCTGTCTTCTATAGATGTCCTCTTGATTTGGAACTTCAGGAGGTCGTGTAAAGTACCACACTGATGAAACTTAGTGTATTTTTTGTGTGTGTTTAACATGGGAGATATAGATACAATGCAGCAATGGTTGATCTGACAGCCCAACGCAGATTCTTGTGCTGACAACTAACTGAAATTTTGCTTAGATTCTAGGGATGACTTGTAGTTCATGTGTTCATAGCATTGAATCCAAGCTTACTGACACCCCTGGCATTCTCTATGCATCTGTAGTCCTAGCCACTTCAAAAGCCCGTGTTCGTTATGATCCAGAAGTGATTGGTCCTCGAGACATTATAAAAATTGTTGAGGTAAGCTATTAAAGCAAAAATTTCTAAGAGCCATGATAGTAATAAATTAATAATTAATTAACATTAAGGTTATATTTAATCTTCCCCAATTCAGGCACATTCCAAATTTTTATGCTCAGAGTACCCAATCCAGTGTAGCTATCACCCAATTCCCTCTGTAAGGGGCACGCACCTGCGTGCCTACCATCCTTGTCCTAATTTCATTTCATGTATTCAAATAATGTTTATACCTATATATGTTATCTAATATGTGATAGATAGATAGATAGATAGATAGATAGATAAATGGAAGTTGCAGTCTTTAAACATTTTATTAGATTAGATTAGATTAGATTATAGAATAAAATACAAAAAGCAAAAAGCAAATAGGAGGATACAATGGGAAGGTGAAAGAAAAGTGGGGGGGAGGAGAAAAGAAATAAGAAGCATTGACTTCTAAACCCCTTCTGTAGAATAAAGCATTAACATTGAAATGCAACTTTTTACTTTTCCATAATAATATAAACTAGCCATTTCTATAACGAGAATTCAGGAAGTTGAAGTCCACACTTTTGGAATGTTTAGAGGAGACTGCTGCAATAGCTACACAGTTCCCAGGCCTGGGAAAAGGTGATAAATCTCAACTGGATTGCCTAGATCAGGGGTGTCAAACTCGATTTCATTGAGGGCCGCATCAGCGTTGTGTTTGACCTCGTGGGGGCCAGGATGGGCTAGCCAGGGTGGGCATGGCCAGCTCAACGTCACTCGTGTTGGGGGCACTTCTGTTGGCCTGAGCATTCTGTCAGCGAAAACGGACTCCCGAGCTCCGCTTCTGGCTGTGATGGCCTCCTGCAAGCCTCTGCCAGCAAAAATGGAGCTCAGTGGCCCTCCCGAGCTCTGTTTTCCCTGGTAGAGGCACCATGGACCAGTCCTCCGCTGTTTCCACGGCAGCCCCCAGGCCAGATCGAAGCACCCCGCGGGCCGCATCTGGCCCCTGGGCCTTGAGTTTGATACCCCTGGCCTAGATGAATTTCATTGAGGGCTGCATCAGGGTTGTGTTTGACCTCAGGGGGGACAGGTGGGTGTGGCCAGCTCGATGTCACTTGTTTTGGGGGTGCCTGTGGAGGCCTGAGAGTGAAAACAGAGCTCGAGAGGGCTGCATGCAGCCTTCCCAAGCTCCGTTTTTGTTGGCAGTGGCACCACAGGCCAGTCCTTCACTGTTTCCAGGGTGCCCTGCGGGCCAGATCTAAGTACCCGATGAGCCGGATCCGGCCCATGGACCTTGAGTTTGACACCCCTGATTTAGCCTTTTGGAGAGCAAAAGTGATCTCAAATTTCAGTGCTGGGCTAGAGCGAAGAAGGTCAAATCTTGTGATCTGAGTTTCTTTTCTCCAATCCACTACTGCAGTTCCTCTCCTGCTTAACAGAGAAACTTCGCCCTGAGTGGGATAAAAAATTAATCTGTCAGGCAGTGCTTTTGTTTTCAAAGAGACGGACTGAGGAAGTCCATTGGTAGAGCAAGGAAGATCAGATCTTCGTCATCTGAGCTTCTTTTTCTCCAGCGCAGTGTTGCAATTCCCTTCTGCACATGGAGAGCGGAGCTGCCTGCCCTCCTTCGGCAGGCTGGTTCTTTCACTGTCTGCTTAACAACCTGCATGGTCGTTTAACGATGCAACAGGAAGAGCCAGGATTGTGGTCATTGAGCAAGGCAGTCACAAGGGAATCACACTGACTTACAGCCTAAATTCAGGGCTCAATTGTCATAAATTGAGGACTACCTTATTTGGCTATAGTTTCCAAATTTCTAATCGGCAAACCTGCAGTATTTGGACATTGAGTGGTATTCACCATGAGTAAAAATTAAGGCTTACCTTTTTTTAAAAACCTCCCATTACAAAAGCAGCTCTGATAATTAATAAACTACCATTTATTAGCGTAACATAATCATCTAATAACCGTTTGTATTTGTTTTTGTAATGGTATTTCTTTGCTTTTTGTTATAAAGGGAATTGGTTTTCAAGCATCTTTGGATAAAAGAGATCCAAAAGATCATAACTTGGATCATAAACAGGAAATCCAACAGTGAGTATATCTGCCAACCAAAGAATATTTTATAAACAAATGCTCCAGGGATATTCCTCTCCAATTAGATGTCCATCCATTGAAAAAAACACCTTTTCTTTTCCCTGCAGTCATTGAAATGTTACAGATTGAGGGATTCTTTGTTGCCAACTCTATGATGGAATTGCAGGTGGGGAGGAGAAATGGGGACAATTAGTTTAGAATAACTTCTAAATTAATTGTCTGATTGGCCAACTACACTCTATGCCTTTTTATTAGAGTCTTCTTTTCTTTTGTTTCATACTTCTCTGCATGTATGGGCTATCATTGCCAAGTTGCGAAAAACCCAGGTAACATTTTGGTCATCCAGATTGCTACAAGCCAAATATTGTAGCTCTGCATACATAGGTGTCACAATAAAACATTGGAGCACACAAATCTATGTTCTGATATGTATCAAAGCTGATGGCAATGATACCTGTAGGAGTAAACGTGGTATAATTTGCTTTTGTCAATCAAGTTGTGAAGGAAGCTTCACCTTCTAACAGTGTGGATTCTCTGCCATTGCAGATGGAAGAAATCATTCTTATGCAGCCTGGTGTTTGGTATTCCTGTTTTGGTCATAATGGTTTATATGTTATTACCCATTGATGACCATCATGGATCAATGATGTTGGAGCAAAACCTGATTCCTGGACTGTCTATTCTAAACCTTCTCTTCTTTGTGCTTTGTACTTTGGTTCAGGTATGGAGGTTCTTTAAATACTCTGTTTTTAACATCTCCCGTTATATAGTTATCTTTAAATCTTTAAAAAGTTCTATTCAGACACGTAAACAGGATATGATGGAAAGCTAATTGTTCCTCTCTCTCTCTTGCGCATTCTCTTTCTTCCAGTTCCTGGGTGGATGGTACTTCTATGTCCAAGCCTACAAGTCATTAAAGCATAGAATGGCCAATATGGATGTCCTGATAGTATTGGCCACATCAACTGCTTACGTCTATTCATGTACCATTTTGATAGTTGCAGTTACTGAACAGGCTGAACAGAGTCCCATCACGTTTTTCGACACCCCGCCAATGCTGTTTGTGTTCATAGCTCTTGGAAGATGGCTGGAACACATAGCAAAGGTTGGTATTTCCTGAGGGCTAAAGGCCAGATTTACTTAGCAACCACATGATTTTCTTAATGACAGCAGTGATCTCCTTAACAAAAGTGGTGGTAAAATCAGGTCTGGTCATGTGATGACTTGCTAATTGACCACATTGTCAAGGTTCATATATCTTTAAATATGAGACGTATTTGCTGGTGGATAATGTATTGTATACCATATACATACGAGGCTGCGAACATGCCACAATTTCCATCTCTGAAAGTAATGCCTGCTCAGTGTTGAATATGGCTGGGCAGTGACTTAATGCCTTAACTTTAATGCTTTTAATTTCTACCGTACTTCTCATTTTATTCTTTGAGGATTGAATGTAGGCTTCTTTAGTGCTGCCCTTTTGACTGCAACAAATGAAATAAATGAATAAAATGAATTAATAAAATGGACCCTGTCCATTTCTGCCATCAGCGTATCTTCTGCAACTTTTCCTGTAAATCTCAAACAAATGTGCTGCCCAACCACTTTAGGCAGGTTCTTAGAAACTTGCACCATGTCCTTAAAATATTCAGCTTAGCGTGCAATTATTAGAATGACAGTAGAATAAAAATATTCAGAAGACTTATGAAAAAGCAATCAGAGGTGGAAATATGCAAGCCAATATAATTGGCAAAGATAAATAGGATAGATCAGTGGCTCTCTATCTTTTCTTTACCACAAACTCCCTTTAAATACATTTTGTGGCTACGGACCTCCAGGATTTTATTCAAGATTTAAATCATAACATTTTTTTTTCAAGCCTTCGCAGACACCCTGTGATGACATTGTTGCCCTCCAGGGGTTTGCGGATCTCAAGACTGAATACCATTGGGATAGTTCACTTTTTGCAGTTTATTCAAATGATATCATTTAATATAAATGACAAGTGAGTTTCTCTAGGACAAACTTTCTACCAGAAGCCTCCACTAGCAAGAAGTCCCTTGCTTTAGAACCTCCTGCTGCATCTTAGTTTTGAAAAGAAAGTGGCATCATATTTTGTTTGCCCAATCTTTCAGTTTCTCAGAGTAGTATTGATCTGTGCCAGTATGTTGAGCAACTGAATTGGCTTTAATCTTCCACTGTTCCATGAAGTTCATGTATTATCTTGATTGGCTGGACCATTTCAGTTCAAGCTACCTCTCAGGATGCAAGGATGTGATGATATAATAATATGTGAAGGTCTCTGGAATAATAGTAAAAAAAAACACCAATATATTTGTTCAGTGTATTTACCAAGTGCATTAGCATAGTATGGTGAAAAAATTCAACTGTTCTCTTAATTTTTTCCCCAAGACATATTTTGATTGCACACAAAAGTACAAGCTTGGTAAAGTGATTTAATGTGCTTTGGGACTGCATAGAAATAAGTCTTATGTGCTCCATTATACTATGGAAGAAAAGCAGCAGTGGTTATAATGGGTGAGAGAGATGGGAAGTTACCATATGAGAAAAGGAAAAAGAAAAGAAAAAACAAATCAAATGCTAATGTAGGTATCTGTCAAGAAATAGCAGTGAAAGATTTGCCAGAAAAATGAGTTTCCCAGAGATGCTGATTTGTTTGTGTATTTCAATGATCAATGGTCTTTTGATTTGCATTCTCTAAAATATTAATGCTTCCACACAGTGCATAACTAGTAGAATGGAATTCTTAGTTCTAACATTCTAGGCCCTCTCTTTAAGATAGCTATCATTCCACTCTGCTCTTGCATTAGTAACAGTGGAGTGTATATTAATATTTAGGATACATCATGTAAAATTAAACTGGAAGCAGCACAAATATTGTGAAGGCTACCTACATACTGTACATCTGTCTCTATTTCAGAGTAAAACATCAGAAGCGCTTGCTAAATTAATTTCTCTTCAAGCTACAGAAGCTGTTGTAGTGACACTTGGACCTGACAGTTGCATAATCAGGTACGTCATTGGTGCAAATGTTTCGCTTTTGTATGCAGCAATATTTTCAGTCCTTTTGATAACTTTGAAAAGTAATATGGAAGTGATTACTGTAAATGCATTGTAGTGGATGTAATTGATTTTGAGGGTATACTGAAACATAGTTCTTCTGATCCATCTGTTGGAAACTGCAGCAGGGGTGAAATCTAGCAGGTTCTGGAGAACCGGTAGTGGAAATTTTGAGTAGTTCGGAGAACCGGTAGTGGAAATTTTGACTACCGGTAGTTTGGAGAACTGGCAAATACCACCTCTGGCTGGCCCCAGAGTGGGGTGGGAATGGAGATTTTGCAGTATCCT
>JANHFT010008752.1:534356-550579 GCA_032467955.1 Pseudoxenodon macrops
CAGGGACCTGCAGGAAGCTGCTTTGTCTTTAAAACTGTTTTTTCCTTTTCTGTCATCCAGGGAAATATAATATTCTGGCTTTCTGATATTTCCTAGGATATTAAATTCCTCTAGGAGAGGTGGGTAGGTGCTAACTTCCTTCATTGCAAAGCGAGTTCTGATATTTTAAACGCAAGTGTTGGAATGGAACAGTCAGAATTCACAATTACTAAAAGAAAAAAGAGGTCATAAAAATACCCTGAGGAAAAAAAATGCAATGTGAAGGAAGAAATGTCAGAAAAATGTGTGCCATATAAATGAGCCAGATATCATAATAACAAAGGCAAACTCTGATTTTGTTTGGCCTTTAGTCTTTGGTGTAGTGGTACTTTCAACACTTTGGTGCAGTGCAGGGGTGGGTTCTATTTACCTTTCCTACCGGTTCTGATTGTGATGGAAATGTGTGTTTTGCATGCACGTGTGAGCGCAGCAAGCGTGCGCGCCCCCATCACCTCTGGATATTTCCTTGAAAATAACCCTCTGCGCATACGCAGGAGGCTTTGAGCATGTGCAGAGGGTTATTTTTGAGGCAATTTCCACTGGGAGGACCAATTTCCCCCGGGCGAACCGGCTCAGGGGCGTGGCTAGCCTGCCATCAATGCCGGTTCAGCGAACGGAGGCAAATCTCCACTAACAGTTCTATGGAACAGAACCAAACTGGCAGCAACCCAGTTCCTTTCATTCATTCCTGAGTAGTAAAGCTTCACTGAGAAGACTGACAGATACCTTTCTGATGTATGAAACAAATCTAATTAAGCACTTTACTTAATTAGAAGTCAATGCGGGAGAGAGTATTGTAGCAGAAAGTGTGGCCCTTGATATATGTTTCCTTTCTTAACTGAATCATGTCAGTGCCATTTTAAGAAAATAACATCTATGAATTCATTCTCAGCAGAATCAGAGGTGGGCTGCTGACGGTTCAGACCGGTTCAGGCGAGCTGGTAGTTCCGACCAGCGGTTGGGACTGTCCATCCGCCCTGGCGCTATCCCGTCCTCTATAATCGTGTTTTTGATGCCACGCACATATGTGGAAGGCACACGCTCACATTTTTGGTTCTGGGCGAACCGGTTGTTACACTATGTGATGCTTACCTCTGACCAGAATGAATGAGGGGAAAATGCTTGGATGCCCGTAGGTTAAATTAGAAAAACGGAATTCAGATGCTAAAAAGGACCACTAAATAAGCTGTAAAGAAAACAACAGAAAACTGTGTCGTCGTCATCCCCTAGTGGTCATTTGGAGTTTTGCCACCCAGATTGGTCAGGTTAATGTATCAATCGCTTTGAGATTGTATTAGTCTAAATCAAAAGTGTCCAACCTTGGCAACTTTAAGACCTGTGGACTTTTAACACTCATGCTGGTGGGGAATTCTGGGAGTTGACGTCACAGGTCTTAAAGTTGCTAAGGTTGGATACCGCTGGTTTAGATGCTGCTTTTCTAAAGTTTTGGGAGCCATCAGATACCCAGGGGCATCCAGGAAGACAGCTGTTTTTCACGAATGAAGGCAAATTTGTGAGACAGGGCTGTTTCTGTCAAGGCACCCGTTCTCTGGAATATCATCTCTCTGTGGATCAAACTCACTCTGACCCTGCTAGCTTTTTCCAAGGCCTTCAACATTAAGCCTGAGGCTCTGGAAGTTCAGGTGAACCCATTTGATAGTTGTACTGATTGTAGGTGACTCTTGGTGTTGATGCTCAACTGCTATTTTATTTATAATTGTGCTGTTTTGTTTTAGTTGCCCAGAGTCAAATATTTAAGAAGAGCCCATATAAATTTAACAAATACATTTAAAAAATAGAGAACTTTGCTTTATGAAATGTCAAACTGCTAGCATATAAAAAAAAACATTAAATTTTTTTTTTTGCTATCATAATAATGTTTTCTTATGGATAAAATAATCCATGTTTACCTGTTCTGGCTTGCCTTAGAATGAAATTAAAAGGTCTGTCAGCTTTGAAGACAGGAGCTCTGGATCTTTTTAACAACACCATAGCTGTGATGTAAAACAATTGGTGAATATCAGGCTTTATTTACATTTGTTCAATTTCAAGCATCTCACAGAAAGTAAAACTAAAAACAGGTAGTCCTCAACTTACGACCACAATTGAGCCCAATTGTTGCTAAGTGAGACATTTGTTAAGTGAGTTTTGCCCCATTTTACAATCTTTCTTGCTACAGTTGTTAAGTGAATCATTGCAATTGCTAAATTAGTAACACGGTTATTTAGTGATTCTGGTTTACCCATTAACTTTGCTTGTCAGAAGGTCGCAAAAGATGATCACATGATCCCAAGACACTGCAACCGGTCATATATATGAACCAGTTGCCAAGCATCTGAATTTTGATCATGTGCTGCTGCAACAGTCATAAGTGTGAAAAACGGCCACAAGTCACTTTTTTCAGTGCCTTTGTAACAATGAACAGTCACTAAATGAACTGATGTAAGTCAAGGATGACCTGTACTGGAGAATTGAAATATCTAATGACAGTAAGAAGTTGGATCAGTAACAGAATTTTGCAATCCAAGACATTCTGATTTGTCTTTCCAGGCTAGCCTTACATCACCTTGTCTCCGATTCCATCCATCACTTCTTACAGGTTATGCTAAATCATGGTTGGATTAGTTTGAGGGATTCCCCCCCATCACCACCACCACCGATTTTGTCTTATCTGGTCTTCCTACAAACGCTGTTTTCCCAAAACTGTCATGTGCCTGAATGGCCATATCCTAGCTATACTGTACGTGTATTATGAGGAATCATACTGAAACACAAATAGTGTTTAGAACTATGATACAATACAGCATTATACCTTGTTAAGTCTGTCCATATCCCTTTGTTAAATTCATTTTAATTTAAGTCCGTCCACACGCATTGTTCCTTTTTATAATCATAATGGTACAAAGTCACACCAGTCAATGTGAATTGCCCCCTGCGTAATCTTTAGAAGATCACACTGTAGGATGGAATAATAGTACGTAGCTTGTACAATCTTTTTCTCTTCACACTGTAGCTTTCTGACTTTCCTGCTTTTTGGCCTCAAAGCATTGTAGCAATCCTACCAACAAAGGAGTTGAACTGGAACCAAGAGTAGATGCTAGAAAGGGCATTGCACAACCAGCCAAGAATTGTTTTGCTAGAATTTAGATGATCCTGTTAGAGAGCCAATAAATATTATTGCTGGTCCTTTTTGGTTCAAATGCCAATAGTATATATAATGAGGCCAGATTAAGTGTCATTTGTAAGCTCCCAATCTATTTGATTGGAATTCACTGCAGCCTATTTCTGAACGACTTGAAATTATTATGTGCCACCTCTAGCATGGTTTTCCCCATCTTGCTTCCCTCCAGGGTACAATTTTTTGAAATCCGCAAGTTTGACCCTGCTGACTGGGAATTCTTTTCTTGTTATTCTTGGAATTGTTATAATTATGTGTATATTGTTTCTCACTGTAGAAATTCTGAAGTGTATATCATAGGAATTATTCAAACAGCATTATAAAATTTAAGCAGATAAAACAAAAAGTGTGAATGCCTAGGGAATGTCAATATGAAAAACATGTTTTTTAAAGAGGTCCCAAACTTGTCAATGATAAACTTTGAGGTAGCACAGCGGAATTTTATAGATGTGGAAGTTTGGCTTCCTGTTTGCTGCCAAGCAGCAAACTGCAAGCCATGATATAACATGGAAAAAGAGATCTGTTCCCAATTTCATAGGTGCATGGTTGATAATAACATTTGACGGGGCACCAGGTTGCATTAAGCTGTTTTAAAACTTCCTGTGGGCAAATGGATTACCCCAAGGAGCTGTATTATAGAATAATTATTTATGTTACAAGTGCTGTTTAACTAATAAACCATTTGCTTGTTCTCCAGATTCATGCATTAATTCTCTCTGGTTTACCTGTAATGCCTGAGGCTTTTGTACCATCTTCTGTCACTTCAATCTTTGCTTTGTGGACAACCTCCGAGATATAAAGACCTCCTTGTTCTAACAAACAAAAGCAGTTATTATTTGCCAGTGCAAAGCCAAAACAACTTTTTTTAAAGACGAAACTGCTCAAGAAAGATTTCTGTCACAGAGATACTAGAAGACAACTATCAGAGAGCTCAGTCAAAATGTACAAAGACAGATGGGTATTGTTTGACAGTTTGACAAAATGAAATAAAGACCTGTGAAAAAGAGAGAATCTTCCAGAAATTATAAAATTAATGCCATATATACGTTTAGTAAGTATCCCCAGTGAAGTGGAACCCATCCATTAATGAATACATGAATTGCAATGAGAACTGAGTCAACATTTTCCATCCCTATCTCTTCCAACATCAAATGTGACTGAAGAAGTCCTCCAGTACAAAACTTGTCCTTAGTAAAAAAAAAAGACCATCCTTACCCTTACCTTATCCTTACCAAAAATGATTTTTATCCAAAATAACTTTATCTATTTTACTTATTGTTTCTCCTTATATTAAAGTTCTACATAGGGCTTTTCAAACGAAGGCTTTTCATTTTTACTCCAATATTGTGGCTTTTGAATGAACTGTGTGGTGGCCTAGAGGTGAATATACTTGCCTCACACTTGGGAGAGTGAGAGTTCATTCCTAGGCAGTGACAGGTATTTCTCTATTAGGATGCAAAGAGAACATATCTGCTGTGAACTCTATGTAGGCATCAGGAAAGGCATCCAGCAAGTAAATGCTCAGCTTCATTCAATGAATTGTAATTTTCAACATCACAGAAGAGGAAAAACTTTAAATACCGGTATATAAGAGATTATTGTATTATTTTTAATTAAAATTAGCTGCTTTTTCCTTTCTTTATTCTGATCCTGCCTATTTTTTTACACTGTGGCTCCTAAGCCCTCAAAGTTGCATATGGCATTTGACCTGAAAAAGTTGTATAGGCAAGCTTACCTGAAATGCCCTTAAAATTGGCTTCAGTTTGCTCAAACATGTCCGTAATTCCTAATGCAGGTAAAATCATCTTTAGATCCAAGTGGTTTTGAATTTTGAACCTGGAAAGGTGATAGATGAACACTATAAATATACTACATTGTTTTCAGTGCAATTTCTCTATGGGCAAGGTGGCCTCTATGGCCATTCCCGGGCTTTAGTGAATTTCACCTCCCAACAGCCTACTTAGCATGTCTAAGAATGAGATATGATGGGAATTGCAATGGACCAACGTTTCAAGAGCACGTGGTGGTCCATCCTGAATATTGCATATTTACAAGAATATGTTGTGTGTTCTTATTCTGTTTCTAGGGCTTAAAGCATGCCTTTGTTTTTGAAATAATTTCGGTATAGTTTTTCCAAGGTCTTATCCCTGGATTTCTACACTTAAGATTTTAGGCAGCACAGATCCAGATGATATGGTTGCGTCCTCTCCTTTTTCCAACCATATTTCATATCCATATCCATGGCATTTTGTCTATAGTCATGTTTGTGCCTGTTACACACACACACACACACACACACAGCAAACACGAGCAGAGGTCCAAATGTTGAAGCAACTGGATTGATTGTTTACCTAGGGAGAAAGATATCCATTGCTGTTCTTCTCAAGATGCTGGACCACAGAGAGAAGGTTTGAGCCGAGAGGTAAGTCTCAATCCTGGCAAGAGAGGTTCTCCTGCTGGATGGAAGCACCACAAACATGCTAACCTTCTCCTCTAAATAAGGTATTTCAACCACACTGATCTGATCCAGAGAGCCCACTAGGAATTCACCTGCAAGTCAAAAAAAAAACAAGTGGTATACTATTAATAAACATACCGGGATTTTCAGTAATTTTAGAAAGACCTTCTAAGAGATTTCAGCTGCAGAACACTATTCAACAAGGGTTTATGAGCTATATGTGTTTAGTTTATTCAGATTTTTTAATTAATAATTCCATTAAGATAACTAAACAGACTGAAAGCCTTCCCCCCAAATATTTCTTTTCACACTGACCATTATTTGCATATTTATTGGATTTTAAAATAATGCTGCTTATATTGGGAGTATTCAGAAATAATCCAAAAACTTATTTTGCATTTTGTACTTATGAACATATACCAAACAAATGTACTGGGTGGTATTCTTAAAAAGCATCAACTGCATTTAATCAGATGGCGGTTTTTTTTACACGAGCAGTAAAATACTGCTGTATTGTAGCAGTAAAAATCCGCATTAGAGTCCTATACAAGTAGAAATATTTCCCCTATTGCAAATATGGAAACTGAACTGAAAGAGAGGGATGTCGGAAAGGTGGCCAACTGAATTCAGAGTAGAAATGAAGCTGGAATCAAGAACTTTTTACTTTTCAGCACAATTTCTTTAGGTTTAAGTAATATCACTCATAAATGTTGCATATGCAGTATGAATGTATTAAGTAAGACCACCATTCAAAAGCAAATCTGGGCTAAGCAGAATTTTAGATATGTTTCCACCATTACAGAAAGTTTAGGGTCAGGATGAAAATCAAAACACACATCAAACTTCTAATTTCCATCATAAACCATGTTTTTCTCCTGCATTATTCTCCCGCAAAGTCTGTGGAATATACTCTCTTGGAAACTATATTGGGTGCTCATTGTATCAGTATTTAGATCAATTTTTCTCAAACTCAGAAAGTTTAAGCTGTGTCGACTTCCATCTTCCAGAGTTCCTCAGCCAACATGCTGAAGTCCACACATCTTAAAGTTGTTGTAGTTGAGAAACATTGGTTTTTAGGTCATCTGTAAATATATATCTGTTTCACACCAAGATTTTAATAGTTAACTGGATTTATCACCTGTTTAATATTTTTGCATTGTGTTTTAAAATGTCATTAGTCAATCTGATGAGCAGAATGTGGGAAGCAATTATCATCTTTTAACTAAAAAGATGTTAAATAGCAACTGGCAAGAGAAAACTGGAATCGACACAAAAAGGGCTGACAAGGTTGTGGGCTGTATACTTTTTTGAAAAGGGAAAACACTGTCCTACTCTCCACTTTTTTCTTACATGACATTTTAATAGTTTAGGGTTGTTTGACTAGCTGCATTTGGCATGCGGATAGTTGCTATGCACCCTTCCACAAGTGTAGAGGATTCAGACATTAGAGTGATTTCTTTTACTGCATATTCTCTTAAGCTTCTTGTTTACCTGTCTTTATGTTAGTTTGATTTTTTAATTTACATTCTTTCAACAGCAACCCTGTGAGGTTGATTGGACTGAGAGAGAGTGACTCAAAATCACCCAGTGAGCTTCATTGGCTGTGGGTGGACTTGAACCTGATTCTTCCTGGTTCCTTATTATTATGTTGCTTCTCTTTTTCTTCCAGCTTCTTTCTCTCAGTCATGGTGGAAACTTGTCTGTATAGAAAAAGGCCTTTCCTGTTATCCTTACCATAATTGACTTCCGCTCTGAGATACATGGTAGGCACTTTCAAGATGATGCCACCTGGAGTGGTAAAGGACAACGCTTGAGTGTGTGTGAAAGTGAATTTCCTTTGCCACGTGCTTCTGAAGTTCATGGTGCTTACCACGGCTATCTGGTTAAGGGGAGACTCAATTGTGTCCAAGGGCAGGCAACTTGCTTCTGTAATGGGCAGAGAACAAAAGAGTGACATCTACTAACAGAGATGAATGTAAGATATTTATTCTCTGTTGGAAATGTTAACTCAGAAACAATAACAACTTTGTGTACTTTTAGGACTTAACAAAGAAGGATTTGATGGCAAATTAATGGCCTCTTAATTGCAATCTGGGGGGGGGAAACCCTTACTATTCAGATGCACTAGACTGCTGGTACTGTAAGTGCAAACCGCCTTTGGAAAATTCTAGCTGAACCAAGCAAAGCCACAAATAGGTCAGATAGCAGAAAAATAATCTAATCTTTATCTTGATCTTTCTGGAGAGCTGTCAAACCCCTGATTCTTCTATATTCAATTCTCCAAACAGAAGGTTAGGCAAACAATTAGGTTTATATAAGATGCTCCTGTCTCATAATTTTCTCCAGGTGTTTTTAGCTGAAATTATATATATATACTCTATTATTGTTTTAGTTTTTGGAAGCAATCTCTGTCATCAGGTCCAGGACATAAGTGATTTTGGTCCTGAGGAAATAAATGTACAACAAATAAGGGACAATTTTCTTGTTGTTCTTCAAACATAAATGGAGTACTATACTGGAAATTAGGGCCGATCAGTGTCATTTGTACTCCTGCATGTCAGTCTGAGGTCTGAAACAACTCTATGATAATCTACCTTCTGTGCCACGTACTTTACTTTAGGCTATACTGTTCTCATCGAAATATTGTTTGACTTGGATGTCAAACGCTGCCTTGCCTGTGAACTTCAGTTACCAGCAGAATTATTTGAACCCAGGCTGCGGAGAAGATTACACCTTTGCTTGCAGGATTTATGGCTCTCAAATTTTGAGTTTCTTGGTTCAGCCGGAGACAGCCAAGGCATAGCATTAAAATATTTCAATGCCTTTCTGTCCTAAGGTTCGTGCCAGTCTTTGCTAGCCTCAGCAGATTGCAGCCCAGAGAGGTCATGGGAGAAAGTTGGCAAGCAAACTCAAATGTTACTTGCCTACACATTTGCTACACACTGCTTGAGTGTCTCAAAAAGGGTGGTGCAAACTATGTGCATTGCAAAAGGACAAAAAATAAAACAAACAATGGGGTTGCCAAATGCTTACCTCCTGTATTCTGGGTAATCCATTCCCTAATTTGTGCTTCGGTCCTGTTAGGATCGCTGAAGTTTGTCTGCTGGACTGTGTTATTTCCCCACCATGCAGCCTGCTGAATGAATTGGGGTGAAAGCTGCATCCCAGCTTGAACAAAGAGGGAACATGCCAAGTGCACAATAGTACTTTGGTTGGAATTAATTCCTCCTTTGTAGGCTGTGTGCAAGAAGTTCTGGATGTTCTCATCTAAGAACAAGAAACGTCCTCGTATTATGGTAGTCAAGGGGGAGAAATCATAATGATACAAAGTCACACCACTCAATGTGAATTGTCCCCTCCATGATCTTTGGAAGGTCATACTGCAGGAGAGGATAATAGTGGCTTATTCCTCTTCTCCCTGTAGCTTCTAACATCCCTGCTTTTTAGCCACCAAACCATTGTAGCAATCCTACCAATGAAGGCGTTGAACTGGAACCAAGAGTAGATGCTAGAAACGTTCACTGCATAACTAGCCAAGAATGGTTTTGCTAGAATTTAGTTGACTCTCTTAGAGAGCCAATAAATACTTTTCCTGGTCTTGTCTCACACTGCCCCCAGTTCATACACAATGGCTACATTGGATATCTGCTCCTTCAACGATCTTCCTCTGGTTCTTCTCTCTAAAATGCGCTCCCAAAATTTGCCCCAGAACAAATGGGGAAGAGGTGGGGAGCATACGTGGAGGTGAAGAAGAGAGGATTGAGTCTATCCCCCTACCATTATTCATCCCCTTTGCACTTGGACACACCTTGATCGATCAGTTGTCAACCACTCCATCTCTCAATATTTGTCTCAGTCTTTGAAGTCTAAGAAGTTGTAAAGAATAAGGAGATGCAGATTTGCTTGTTGTTTCCTATATTTGCTTTGAGGAGGAAATATTTAAGGGGGAAATGCTTGTATGTGCTATGAGAAAACTAGCATTTATTGCAAGTCGCTTTGAAACCAAATTCATATCGGAAATCATAAGCTTTTGGAAACACTCTCAAAGCTGCTAATTAACCATCAACCTTGTCATTTATTTCCTCTTTAACAGTAGGTTGGGTTAAAACCATTAGAACAACAGTTAAGAACTTAGTATTTTTGTAGGTCAAAGCAAACATTTGTGCTGTCTGCCTTTCAAAAGGAGCTGTATCTTTAAAACTACCCTGACTTTCTATTTATTTCCAAACTTCATTAGTTGTGAAGCAATTGCATTTAAAGGTACATTGGTGCACATGCCAAGTCTCTTTTTATTTGTGATCCTATGTAATAATTCCATGTCCACCTAACTAGTGCTCTTCTGGGTGTAAGAGACCAGTGACTTTCTGCAGACTACTAGATTTAAACGATCCTCTCCAGTTGTTATAAGTTCTTGGGTAAGCTTCCCATCAAACCTTTAAAGGACACGTTTCTACAGGGAAAACTCTTTTTCATGATTTAATGAAGAGGGGGGGGAAATATCTGTAGCACGACAAAAGCAGAATGTTTAAAAATATAACACTTTGGTACTGGCTGGTTTTCAATGGACAAGATGTTACAAAAAAACAAAGTCATAAAAACGAACATAGTCATAGGTTCAAAGGGCACTCAGTTTTGCTTTATATGATTTTGGCAGTGGAGAGAAAATGAAAATTCTCGGACGGACTTTATAATGACATGCAGTGTTCCTTAAATACTAATGTCTCAGAAGATTCCTTACCGCGAAAACTGTATCCCAAAGCGTGTTCCAGTTGTCCAAAGGTTTTTCCACGAGCTCCAAATTGCAGAAGTCCCAAAGAAAAAGAAATGCTTGCTGGTGAGATTACAAGATTCGTCCTATTGTTACGTTCTGCCAGCTTTTGGTAAAGACTGAGGGCAAACTCTGTTTCCAGATTTTTCAGATCATTATAGTTCTCACAGCTTCCAATATTCAGAACACAAAATAACAGAAGAAAGGAGGTGATGGAAAGAGGCAGCATGAAGGCAGAAGACTGGACTACCAAGGTAACCTTTCCTGCAACAAGCAATAGGAATAGCCCATTTCAGAGATAATGACAACTGGACTATATTCTAATACAATGTTTAGAATACTGGACTACATTCTAGTATAATTAAAATTCCTCATGTCCTTGTTAGGGGAACTAACTGTATGACAGATGTGTTGGAGACCCGGTTTGCACCCTCACCATATACATTGGCAAGATAATAACTGGATTTATTTGGAGATTTGTGTTCAAATCTTGCATGGGCTGCATTTTTCCTTTTCCCTCCTCATCCCCTCTTCCTTTATCATAATTTTTTTTAAACTTGCAAGCCTGAGACCAGGGACTGTCTCATTTATACTACTCTATAAATCTGTCTGAAAGACCTTTAAGTTAAAGAATTGATTATAAACATATTTGTTAATAAATAACAATTTAGAAAATAAATAAAAAGTGATATTTATGACTAGTCCTTGGTAAGCATCTGATAAAATAGACCGGCCTTTACAATGTATCAAAATCTGTAGCGGAAAGAAAACCCAAACAAGTTTTTTAAGCTATGTTGCAATATGTACCTCAAATATTAATGTGTATTATTAAATATTTTAGGCCAAAAGCAAAGCATACTATCAAAGCATAGTATCCCAAAATCATACATTCATATTTGTTTTCAGTATTTTCCACTAGTGCCTACCACTATCTGTGCTTTTTCCTCCAGAAAAGAATCATGGAATTCTATGATTTTTATGACACAAAACTCCTACCGTTTACTTACTGTCAGACAGAGTTGAGTGCATTGCTGGGTCCTTCTGTTGTGCTTAAGTTAGACCTATGTCTGTTGTAGGTGTAACCTCTTCTCCACAATATATAACCAGATGGGGTCTTAGTCATAAGACCCCTGCTGCAAAAGACGCCCAATGACTGTGGACTCTGTTGGCGATGTCTGTACCACCCCAACCAAATTCCTGTAGGCTCTGTAGGAAGCCAGGCAAGGAGGTACAGCAAATCCCAGCGAGGTACTGAGGGAGGCAACAAGCACCATTCAAGTCTCAGGAGGCGTGTGACCTGCTTCAGCTCAGAAAGGTATCACCTGCCAGCATCACTTCCATCCCTCCCCCCAAATTTTACACATTCCACAGATTTGCCAATGGAAGCGGAAAGGTTGGCAGGTGTGTACCAGGCACAGTCTTGATCTTAACCCAGACAGTGTGAGGGATTAAGGAGGAGAAGAAGGCCTGATCATGCTGGACAAAATTAATTCCATGGAGTCCTTACTCCATCCAAACCTTTTGTCATACTAAGTAAGGAACACTGAAAAAGAGACCAATTTGATGGGATGATTCTCCTGCTGTTCTTTAATTGCAACTCTCTTTAAGAAGAAAGAAAGAAAAAATAGAACTTGAAAAAATATGTACGAAATTGTAGTTAAGCTGTATTTTTTTTAAATGAAACAATTGTGGGTAGCTGACATCAAGATGTTCCAGTACACTGACAAACTTGGAGATTAACAGTACAGAAAAGAACTGGAAGAATGAAGGGGTCCAATTCTTTTTTTTCCTCTACCAACTTTTAAGAAATGTCCCGTGGCTTTGTCTGGAGTCAAATAACATAATAATATTGTTCTAACTACCCCATTTCAAAATTTGGCAAAAGGGCACCGTGGTAACATTCAAGTTCAGCAGAACATTCAGATGGCGTCTGAAGAGAATACTGTAAATAAATAAGTTACACTCAGAAGCTTGTTATGTGATGCCTAGGGCCTAGTATTTGTTTGTTTGTTTGTTTGTTTGTTTGTGAGACCTGGCTTAAAACCTTAGACTTTTAAAACTGAGAAGCTGGATAATTAAAATTAGAAACACTACAAATAGCAGATAATAGCACAAAAATGCCATTCCTGTTCAGATGGAAATTAAATACCCAAATCTATGCATTAGCTATGAGATGGGGGAAAAAGGTGTAGTTCAGGAAATCTAATGAACTGAACCAGCCTCTCCCAACTAATGTCCAGTATTCTTGTGATTTTAAAGCACAAGAATCACTAGATCAGCTTTTTGACTTTCTTGGAAATCAGTAGCAAAGGAAATGAACATAAATTTCAACCTGGAAAAAAACAACAACACCCTGTCTTCTTATGAGTAAGCAATGATACATCACAGGCCTATCACTCTTATATTTTTCTAAGCATCATGTAATCTTGTGAAAGTTTTGTTTTCATTGTTGTTACTGGTTGGGGGGGTGTCCCCCCCTTTTTTGCAGTTTGTAAAAAAAAAGTGCAAATGATACGTAATTGAACACTTCTTTTAGAAAAATAATAATCATAAAACAAAATCAATCCATCAATAAAATTTAGGTGGTCAGTTTTAGATTTCTGTCTGAAATAGACAGTATTTGTGTGGATTGATGTAAATTACAAGGGGGGGCAGAATGGTCAAATGTTAATAAAAGGATATTTAACTAAAAACTTGTTCAGGAATTGTTTTCCTCTAATGCTATTCTCCACAATTTCCATTGACCAACAAGAAGCATTTTTGTTCATTTCCAAAGAAGAAATTGTGAATTGAGGATTCAATTCTATCCTCAATTCACAATTAAAGGGGAGTCGATGATTCCTGGGAATGAAGAGCCAGCAAGTAGACAGCTTCATTGTAATTCCTCTCTAAACAAGGAAGGTTTAGTGACTTGATTTAAGGGTGCCTTGATATCAAGTGGTCCAGACAGTTGTTCCTAAATCCAGGGGATTTAGAGTTCTGGGGAAAAAGGAAATAACCATCATCATCATGCTCAAACCATGGTCACTGTCTTTAAGGACACCAGGTTCACACGCTTCCTTTTCTAGTTACTTTTGGAAATTGCTTGTTAACTGCTTTTTAGGTATTAGAAGACTTTGAATCAGCAAGTCTGAAAACATTGGGGAAGTTTAGTTTAATTCTTAGCAAAAGTTTTAAATACAAGGATTTTAAAAAAAACCAGCAAAATAGTAATTAGAATTTTGATTTTGGAAGGTTAAAAATGGACTAAGAGTCCGGATGATTTAAAATAAAAGTTTGGAATTAATTGTAAGAATCCTTCCCTATGGGAAAAGTTTTGAATTGAAAAAAATGTGATAGGATGAGACTTTGAAAGTTGAGACTTTGACACTAGAGGAAACAGAAAACACTAAAAAGTATAATTAAAGCAGAACCTTAAACCCTTACTAATATAGAAGGAAGCAAAATATTTTAAAAGTGGACATATAGAAAGATTTTTGAATGGTGGACTCAGAAGTTAAGAGTGTCTATAATTAGGCTGTGTTAAAAGATGTTATGGGAGAGAAACAAATTTTACATGACAAGCTTAAGACTGATCTGAAAGTGGATTTAAAAATGACAGGCTACAAGAATTATATCTAAAAAAAGATGCTACCTGAACATACAAAAGAAACCAGCTAATGTTTTAACAAAAATGCTATAGAAATAGCCCATGAGAAACTTTGAAGAATTTTACAAGATAAGACAAAGAAAAAATGAAAAGAAAAAAGTTCCAGGACATTATTTGAAGGGACTAATGATCAAGATAAGAGTAAAAGTAAAAGTAATACTATCTGTTGTATTTTAAGAGAAGGGATACATTACTAAAATTATTTATACTCGTGATGAAGAGGGAAGTAATTTCCTTATAAATTTCCTTTCTTTAGTATATTTTTTTCTTTTCTATTTTTCTTTCTATTTTTTATTTTGTGCATAAATTTTTATTCCTTTTTATAGTTTTGTATTGGTTTTTATCTTTGCACTTGTAATTTTCAAAGAAATTAATATTTTAAAACTCTACAATTTCCTTTTTGGTTGTTGTAGCTCTTAATAATGTTATAGACATGATACAATCTTAAATTGTTAAATCTTAAAAAGAGTAGAGTAAAATTATATATTCCCTTCAATCTGTCAGGCCTGGAAATTATCTTGGGCATTTGATCATCAGGCCTGCCACATTTACCCGTGTTTCCCTGAAAATATGACAGTGTCTTATTTTCTTTTGACCCCCAAAATAAGCGCTTGGCCTTATTTTCGGGGAAGTCTTATTATTTTTAAGGTGCAGGAGGCGGCAAGTGTGGTCACCTCATGGCTGCTACTGTGTTTTGGGGGATGGCTTACTTTAGCGCATGCGCTCAAAAATCTGATTGGACTTACTATCCGGGGAGGTCTTATTTTCAGGGAAACAGGGTAGTGCTGTAGGAAACTGGGAGGGGGGATTGTATGGAGGTGGGAAGATATATAGTCGAAGTAACATTCCTTTCTCGGAGAGTTAAGGTCACTCTGCCCTGCACCTGGAGGGGTGTGGCTGGGAGGCATCTCCAGTTGGGACAGTGCATTGATTGGACCATGTGACGGACATGTGGTTGCAAGGGAAGGGACTTGAACTTTCTTTTGGATGGGGAAAACCTGGAAGCTCTCAGATTCGGGTTTTCCCAGATGTGCCAATATGACATCTCTAATAAAATAGAACTTTGAGGAAACTCAAGCCTCTGAGTTTTCTTTCATTGGGGGTGTTACTTGGAACCCTGACACAATCCTTGAAAAGCTGCATACCCAAAGGAATCCATGCAACTGACACTACATTTTACAACTGTCCTGTAGTTTCTTAGATTTAAATGCCACTTTCTTCCAGGAGCCTCAACTTTCTTGATAAATAGGTTTTTCTGAGACATCACAATTGGTCTGAAGTCACCCATTGAGCATTAGGGACTGAATAAGCCTTGTATTAGGTTTTTTTTACTAATCCCTTGTTAATACATTACACCCAGAGACTGGTCATCCTTCGGTCTAATTCTGAGCTCACCAAACAGAAAATTCTTCAGAAGCAGCCTGGCTCCGGGACAGCTATAGCACCAAGTTATAATTAGCAATGGTTGCTCTGCATAGCTAGAGAGATTAAGTTCAGTGGTACCAAATTACTTCACAATTGCCCCTTAATTCTTTTGCTTACACAAAGGTCATCCATTTTCTGGTAGCTTTTAACATTATGCAAGGAGACATTTAAAGTGCTTAGTACTTTCTGACCCCTAACGCCCTATTTACACACAGAGAGGCAGTCAGCTTGAATTAATCCTGTTCTAATTAAAGCACAGGCTTCTGATGTCTGCTCACTGTAGCACAGAGAACCACCAGGTACACAGAGGTAAATTGAGCTGGATTAATTGCGGATGTGTGTGATTCCCGGAGAGAAGTCAGCTTTCGTGAATTTCTGGGGCACTTGGTCCAACGTGGAATTTGTATGCAACCGTAGTCTTAGATAACTATGAACTGCCTGTCTGTAGGCTGTTATATGTGTGGCCTAAGCTCTTCGGTGTCTACTTTTGACAAGAAGAGAAAACTCAGAAGCAATGGAGAATACAATCCTACTGGTTTTCATCACATCTGAGAAATCCTTATATCACTTAGACCAGGGGTTTCAAACTCGATTTCATTGAGGGCCGCATCACAGTTGTGTTTGATCTCGGGGGTGGATGGGGGGGGACATAACCAGCTTGACGTCACTAGTGTCGGGGCTGCATGTGGCAGCCTGAATATTCTGC
>JANHFT010008752.1:550679-560733 GCA_032467955.1 Pseudoxenodon macrops
CATAACCAGCTTGACGTCACTAGTGTCAGGGCTGCATGTGGCAGCCTGAATATTCTGCCAGCAAAAATGGGCTCCCAATCTCCTTTTTTGGGCTGGGATGGCCTCCTGCAACCCTCTGCCAGAAAAAAATGGAGCTCGTGAGGGCCACATGTGGCCTTCCCAAGCTCCATTTTCACTGGCAGAGGTTGTACAGGCTGGTCCTTTGCTGTTTCCAGGGCAACCCTGTGGGCCAGATCTAAACACCCCACAGGCTGGATTTGGCCCCCAGGCCTTGAGTTTGACACCCCTGACTTAGACCAATATGTGTCTAGACACTTGTGGTTTTTTTTTCCAAACACATTGCCCATCTACTAATATGCAAGCATGCACTTACATTTGAGCTGTAATCATCTGGGATTTATTTATACAAAGCAAAGAAGAGCAGTACTCAGAACCTATGAGTTGCTAATCGGATAGCTTTACAATAAAACTGCAGTTGATGAAGCAATGTCAGTTCCTGAACTTCCAACATTCAAACTGGAAAAAAGTAAAACATTCAAACTAATAATTTGGAATTAAAAAAAAAACCACTAAACCAAACAACCAAGATATTACATCGCTTTCTAAGCATGTGTATTAATAACGGATATGCCATGTAAATCTACCCTTTGCTAAAACTTCTTTAAAACACCACAAGATGGTGCCAGCTGTGCTTTCAGAACAGTTAGAACTCAAAGCAAAGGGAATTGGAATTTTCCCATATATAGTATGCATCAGAGGTGGGTTTCAGCAGATTCTGACCAGTTCTGGGGAACCGATAGCGGAAACTTTGAGTAGTTTGGAGAACCAGTAAATACCACATCTGACTGGCCCCACCCCCATCTATTCTCTGCCTCCTGAGTCCTAGCTTGGGAGGAAATGAGGATTTTGCAGTATCCTTCCCCTGGAGTGGGGAGGGAATGGAGATTTTGCAGTATCCTTCCTCTGCCACACCCACCAAGCCATGCCCACCAAGCCACGCCCACAGAACCGGTAGTAAAAAAAATTGAATCCCACCACTGGTATGCACCAATTTTATTCTGGCTTTTGTATGGATGTCTCAAAACTCCAAGCAACACATGGCGAGGACAAGTTGAAATGATATTGTTTTTGATCTTCCTGCAATAACCTCAACAGTAAAGCAGATTATGATACAGTATTGTGGTGATGGTGCTTTCTGAATAGATCAGTGTTTCTCAGATTTGATAACTTTAAGATATATGGACTTAACATCTAAGATTTCCCAGGCAGCATGCTGGCTAGGGAATTCTGGGAGCTGAAGTCCACACATCTTAAAATGGTTATGTCTGAGGAACAGTGGGACAGATTCTTGGTAAGCAATCCTGCAGGTTATTATTACCTCTTTCCCATTGCTCTTCTTTTCATTGCCCTCATCCTCTAGGCTGCAGTTCAGATGGGTTTTGAAGGGAGATGATGGAAGGATCAGTAGCACATCTTTCCAGGTTGGACATAAGAACTGTATCATTCAACCACTCACTAGGGTACTTGAAGGTGGACAATAGCATAGAGTGGCAAGACTGGGTGACGGGGAGATGGATAACCCATGTGGTTTTGAGTGTTAGATTCAAAGACAGCAAGCATTGTAATTATATTTTCAGGGTTTTTTAATATTAAAAAAAGTTTTCTGAAAACTTTTCAGAATGAGAATTAGAATCCTAGGGCCTTCGTGTGTATTCCCACATAGTTTTCTTGATAATTGAACCTAGTGGTTTGCTGCTGCTTTCCTCTGGGAGGCATTTTATTATTCCAACTTCCTAATGTACACTGCTGTACTGGTGGTCTCCCGTCCTTACCCATTTGCAATCTTCTCTGACGGCTTCACCAGAAAGACAATGGGGAAGCTGGCAGGTAAGTGCAAGCTGCTACTACCTGCCAAGAGAACTCTCTTGTCTCTGGGGCCTGGCTGAGAGCGGTGCCTACTGAGAGGAGCTGAACCCCTGTAGGTGGGGTGGAGAAACAGGGCTCTAATTACAAAGATCCAAGATCCATGCCTGCAGCATGCTGGAGCAGGTCCTTTCTGTGCATGGAGGAGAGCTGAGCTAAGCAGGCAGCTCTTTCCCTCTGTCTGCTTAGTGGCCTGGGAGATTGCTTCATGACCACAGCTGGGAGTGCCTGGATTATGGCTGTTGAGCAAAGCAGTTATGTGGGCATCTTCACTCAATGACCAAGATTCTGGTGCCAGCTGTAGTCATAAATTGAGGATTACCTGTGGAAGGGGAGAAAGACTTAGCAACTATCTGATGTTTCGTTAGCCCTCCCCAAACAATACAGCTCCATATGTGCTTAACCAAAGCCTTGAAGGAGCTCCCAGAAGACCTTGGGTTTAGGGTCGGCATCTGAATATTCAGTCCCCCATGGAAAACAAAATACATTAAATCTATCATGTACAGCGCTAGATTAACTGTGCCTATAGTCATCAACAATAACCATCTTAGCTTATTAGATGTGTTTTATTTGAAGGCCAGTCTTCCATGCTCAGTGTAATGGATCTTAGCCTGCTTTATTCTCAACACTCATGTGTGTTATCAGATAGCGGTAACCATGCTTCGGTTGCCATAGCAGAGAAAACAAAATCCCTTCTAGCTGCCAGCTTCTGCAGGATATTATCTAATATTGATTAGAAATGCACCGGATACTGATGTGTTAGCATCTTTCACGTAGCCTCCTGACATACTCAGAAGTGCTCAATATTTTTCATTATAAATATAGAGTATTTCAGCACCATGGTCAGCACAAAGAAGCAAATAAGAGCTACTGCACCCTTTAGATGAACCGAAGTGCAGGTGTCATAAAGATAAGACTGATGACATTGCATTCCTTCAACTTTGGCAAATTTTGGAAAAGTAATGAAGAGATGGGCCAAAAGAAGTCTGAAGCAGAAGAAAAACCGATCCCATTCATAATCAACAGATGGAACCTTTTTCTTTATTGGCAAGAAATGTCCATTAGAAGACAAACTGGAGTGAGATTGAATGTTAGATGGAATAGTTGAAGAAGGAACTGCATTATGTTCAGGAAAATACACTCCATATTTCATCCCAACTCCAGCAGGAGTAGTTTACCTGATGGGATCCCAGCTTACGATGGCTCTGCGGTTCGTTTGATCCGTAGCACCTCTATGTATGCTCTCCGAGATGAGGATCGTACATTCATCGAACCTCTGAAGAAAAGCAAAAGTACCACCAGCCTTAATTCAGTTGCCTGCCTTCAGCTGAAAGAAGAAAAGGCATGGATGTACTCAAAGACACAAGACTGTTTGCAATATTTACAAGATTTGTTAGCTCTGAGGAAAAAATACCTTGAGGGTGTCAAGGATTTGAAAGCCTTGGGCAGAATGCCTGAAATTTCCCTTTTGTCTACAAAATCTTCAGCAACAACAACAAAAACCCAAGCCCCTCCTCCTCCCAAACTGACTTCTAAGGTAGGATATGCTACTCCCATGTTTACATAGAATATGTTACAACCACTCTCTTTGGAGAAATGAAATAAGAATGAGGTAAAACTTGCATGGGAAGATGTGAGGAGATGAACTATGAGTTTGGGAATGTGGTGAGTTTACGTTTTGTAATAACCTTTAGTGTCAAACTCCATATAATCTGCTACACTAACACAGCCTATTCACATATAGTATTCAGAGTAAGGACATTTACTTTTCAAGCTTTGTGCATTATCACCAATCATAAACAAGCTTAGAAGCTACCACTGATAGGGACAGAATTGCTTCTCTCACCAGAAAAATAAAGCAATTAAACACAAACAAACTACAGTATGAGCAGTTTGAAAATGAAGATTTCCGGGTGACTAAATCCATGACTGGAGGGGTTCTAATTTCAAGAAACTGAAGCTTCAACCTTTGGGAAGGAACAACAAGAGGGTTTTCTTTTCTTTTGACAAATGTTTATGTCATTCTCTTTTAATAAACAATGGGCTGGCACTTTTTCTGCACACATTTGTCTTCTATTATCTTCTAAAGGTGCCTTTTCAAGAGGCAACTGGACTTTCTTGTTTTTTCCTTGAAGATGTTTAGTTTCTCTTCCAAGAATGTCTTCAAAGGAAAACAAAAAAGTCCAGTTGCCTCTTGAAACAGCACCTGGATGACTGAGAATCATCATAGACATTTGTCTTCTATTTATTAAGCCTGTTTATGGCCATGCTAACTGCTCACAGAAATTACTCAGATTCCACTTTAAAAAAAAACACCAAATACTGTAAATAAATGCATTGTTTCCTATGTTGGATGGCCCACCACTTTTGTTGTGCTAATACAAATGACAATTTAAAGTGCTACGGTAGCAAAAGTGTAGGTTGTATCATCAGGATGTTACTGGTCATTCAGCAACTTCCTTCATATCTGTATTACAACTTTACCAGCATTCATTCCCTGTAACAAAGATGCTAAGATTTTAATTTCTGTCAATAAAAGAGATACCTTGATATCAAGTGATATTAGAATTCCTTAAAGACCCCAAATGGTTCAAGTGAGAGAGCTAATGAATAGACTTTTTGTGACACAGTATAAAAAAGATTTAGGAATAGGCAACCTTTTTTTTGCAGATATTCTGAAGAGTAGTTTTCTTCATTTCTTGCTTTGCTAAATGTGGCTCATGGAGTAGAATTCCAAAATACCAAAAGCCCTACAGTACTTCAGTAAAAGGAAAGTCAAGATTCAACATTATTTTAATCAAATTTGGCTTCCTGGAATTTTTCTGAATATTTTTTTTAGCTAACTGCTTTTTCTCATTTGCTTGCTTTTTCCTGCTAGTTAAAAGTTGAGATCAGCTTTGATCCAAAAGAATCATAAGGCCAATAATGATTGCATCAAAAATAGTTCTGTATTATTATTTGGAGTACACAAACACATACCTGGAAAATGACATTTTTTTGCAAATCTACTTATATATGCACACACCCAGAGACATACAACATTGAAGATAATCCACATACGGTATATTACAAAAAGCAGCATAACAGCTAATTTAAATGGAGCCTAAGATAAATGAGCAAAAAAAATTTTCTTAGCATCTTATTGGTTTGTTTTCTGAATGGTCTACATTTTGTACCCTTGAAAGTTGGAGGGTGGGTTGCAATGCTAATGCTTGTTTATTCTAATTAAACCATTGTCACACCATCCAGATCTCACCAGACAGAAATGGCTCACAACTCAGTTCAGATGTGACTGAAGCAATCGCTTATTTTGACTCAATTATTGCAAAACTGGAGGCAGAAAGACTTCACAAAGTTGTGAGGGATCACCCACATGTTGATGTAGATTTCGATAGTAAGTACATACATATCTCAATAGTATTAATAACATTGAACACATATGGAATAGCATCCATCAGATTTGAATTTTCAAAATGTTAAATGACCATAGTAGCTCTCATCCACTGGTACCTTGCCTGCTGCAAATTGTACTAGCAATAGTTTGGGAGTTGCCTTCAGGGGCAGCCTCATATAAATCTTGTTACAGTAGCTTAAATGTGTAGTGATGAGAATGCTTCCAGGGCTACTTAGGCCAGAACAGACCTCAACTGGTGCCTCATCCTAGATTCATTGACTTAAAATAATATAACAACTAGTGTCACAGGTCTGCTACCTATTGATTTTGCAGTACTTGGCTTTTTTTTTGGGAATACTGTATCTTTTCCTCTTCTTCTTCCCCCCTGCAATCCTGTTCCAGATTCCTGGGTTTTGAATGCATAAGGAATTTTAGGATACCTTTAGGATACCTCCTCTATGCATCTGGATCCAGTCAGATGCATAGAGGAGAATAACTAAATGGGTGCTGTCCCATCCTAGCATTTTAATGCTGAGCAACAGCAGATGACCCTATTTGGAACATTAAAAAATTAGAATATGGTCTATCCAAGGTCTAGGCCTGCCTGTGTGATCCTTTCTTTCTTTCAGTCCACAGGGCTTCAGGTGTATTTATCTGTGGCTTCTTGTCTCTTTATCCCTCGTAAAACCACTACATGAGTTATCCCCCATCTAATTTCCCCCTATTCCATAATATCAAATACAGTATTGGTCCTGTATGCTGTATGTTTGTCACCTACCAATTTAAATAATCAGTTAAAATGTTTGATAGCAGTCATTATTAGGATAAAAGTTATCTCTCTTTGGGTGAATTCAGCTAGAAATTAATAGTAAAAATAGTGTTATATCAGGTGACTAGATTATATAAATATCCCAGAAAATAGTTTCATAAAGTAACTATAATACAATGGATTTGGGAGCTGCAAATCAGAGGTGGTTTATAAAATACTGAAAAAATTATATGTGCAGTATGCAGAGGTGGGTTCCTACCCGTTCTATAGAACCAGTAGTAACTCCACGATGACGTCACCGAGCCGGTTCTGTCGGTGTCTCCATGGGCGCCGCCATCTTGGATTTTGCTCCTGCGCATGCACAGAAGCTAGTTTTTCACTGTTGTGCACTTGCGCACGCGAGGCACAACCCTGAACAAACCGGCAGTAAGAAGATTCAGAACCCACCTCTGTTGCAAATGGTTTGAAGGTGGAAATGGGGGGGAGGAGTGTTTGCTGTTGTTGTTTTGCCTCACTGTGGTTTGGCATACTCGTTTCTTCTCTTGCTTTGACATCTTTCCCATCAGTCGTTCAGCCCTATTAACACTAAATTTCAGTGACTCAATCTTCTAGTGCTTTGGGAGACATAGAGCATAGTGAGGGAGTTGGATCCTATGACCTAGTTAGCCTATATATCTAGTTCAGAAAAATGGAAAGCATTTCATTCTATTGAGGCAGATCATTGGTCCATCTAGCCTTGTTTTATTAACAGCAGCTTTCTTAAATCTCTTGCCAAGAAATGCTGGAGGCTGAACTTGGAGCCTTCTGTGTGCAGAAGAACCTAAGCGGCATCTACATATTTTGTTGTCAAGATACATTTATACTAAGTTTGGTTCCATATTTCAGTTGTTTCTAGTTCAAGAGAACACAGCTTACATTCCAACTGGATCCTTCGTGCCCCTCGGAGATATTCTCAAGATACCAGCCAAGTAGAAGCGATCACAAGCCAATCCAAAGGAAAAGGCCAAGGAGGAACATTCAGCTCCAGAAAGAAACTGCAGAGATATCCAATGTATCTACCTAAAGCTGTAGAGGGAGTATTTAATACAATGAAATTTAAACCCAAAATGTGCCTCAAAGAACACCACTGACCTGGAAATTCTTACTGTGCGTACGCAGACCGAGAGTCTTTCTTCAGAAGCAGGTGGTTAGGATATTTTTATGCAATAAATTAGCAGCAGCAATTATTTAATGTGTACAGCTGACAGGACTTTACTTATTTTTATTTATTTATTTATTTCATCAAGCATGTATTGGATAACAGACATAAGTCTAAACATGATTGTGAATACATGAGATGGATTCGGATAAAAGGTAACAATAGGACAGGGATGGTAGGCACGCAGATGCGCTTATGCACGCCCCTTACAGACCTCTTAGGAATGGGGTGATGTCAACAGTGGACAGTCTAAGGTTAAAGTTTTGGGGGTTTGGGGAAGAAACCACAGAGTCAGGTAGTGCATTCCAGGCATTGACCACTCTGTTGAAGAAGTCGTATTTTCTGCAATCGAGTTTGGAGCGGTTTACAATAACTTTGTATCTATTGAGTGCTCGTATATTATTGTGATTGAAGCTGAAGTAGTCATTGACACATAGGACGTTGTAGTAGATAATTTTGTGTACTACATGTAGGCCAGACTGTAGGCATCGAAGTTCTAGGTTGTCCAAGCCCAACTTTTCAAGTCTGGTGGCATAAGTTATTTTATTGCGGTTGGAGGAATGGAGTGCTCTTCTCGTGAAATTATAACATTATATTTATAATATAACATTCCTTATATTATAATATAACATTCCTTATATTATAATATAACATTCCTTTTAGGTAACATCTCTTTGTCCTATCTCCCAAGGTCATTCCAACATACTATTACAAAGATACTTTTGTGTCATTTTCTTGGGAATGATACAGACATTCCCATTTATTTCTGGGATTATTTTTTTTTAACCTGCTCTTAGGAATTCCTGATAGTTTTCTTTCCATACACCAATCAGGTCTGATCTTTCTAACTTTTCAAGATCAACTATGTCTGCTCGGATGGTGCCATCTTCTTTGACAATATTGTTCTTAAAACCGATCAAATTGACCCAAGAGTGTATACAACTCAAGATATCTGGGTCAAGATAGCAGATTAGAAAAAAGTGAGCAGGAAGAAAACCAGAGGTGTGTTCCTACCGGTTCTATCCGGTTCTATAGAGTAGGTAGTAACTCCGTGGTGACATCACAGAGCCAGTTCCATCAGTGATTCCATGGGCCCAGCAATCTTGGATTTTGCTTCTGTGCATATGCAGAAGCTAATTTTAGCTTTTGCGCATGCGCAGAAGCTAGGTTTTGACTGCTGTGCATGCGCTCGAGGCACAACCCTGAGCAAACCGGCAGTAAGAAGATTCAGAACCCACGTCTGAAGAAAACCTATGGCTGAATTTAGAATCATCACATTGTTTGAAGAAATCCTGAATATTCTTTGGAGATGCAAATTGGTTTTCAAGAAGTATTAAGTGCTTCTGCTGCAGGCAGAAATTTAGAACATTGCAATGCCGGCCAAACGCATACATGTCTTACTTTTCTAGGAATATTAGTAACTAACTAGTTTACATAGTTAATAAATCATGGCAATGAAACCATGGTTCAATGCATGTGTGGACAAAGCCAATACAACTTGTTCTAAAAGTAAAAGAAAGTAAAATATCAGAGTAGGGAATGTCTCCATGGAGGGGGTTAAAATGTTGAAATGACAGCTACAATCTCATAGTCAAAAACTCACCACTGTTTTACATTCAATGTAAGGGGTTTTCATCACATGGTTGTAGCCACAATCTTTACTTTTGGACAGCCCCTCACAGCCCCATCTCACGTGGCAGGGTTGGGTTTTAACTTACCTCGCCGCCGGTTCACTTCCTCCCATGCCACGTGGCCGCACTTCATGAGCGTGTGCACACTTCACATGTGCATGCATGCACAGTACAAAAAAGTATCAAAAATGACAAAAAAAGAGACAAAAACAAGATGGTGACGCATGCGCAGAAGAAAAAAACCCGGGAAAAAATCCCCCCCCCAAAAAAAAAGATGGTGGCGTCCACGGACCAGAACCGGTTCCGTGATGTCACCATGACGTCACCAGCGGCTTATTACCTACTCTATAGAACCGGTCCAAACTGGTAGGAACCCACCTCTGTCACGTGGGTGCTGATCAATGTCTTAAGTAAATGACAGTAAAGACAATGACTGTTCAATGTTAGCCAAAATCAAAATGAAGAGGGCTCAAATCCAATGTAGATCACAGCTTTCTTTCTTTCTTTTTTAATTAAAGAAAACCAATTAAGTGTTGATATTCAGTTCTGACTCTTATTTCACTGAAAGCTCCTTTGTGGAAATCATACCACAACATTCAACAACATCAGAACCAGTTTTAAATGAACATAAGCCAGCTGGCCTTTTCAGGATAATTGTCCCCTTTCTTCTTGGAACTTTAATTTAAAAATCCCTTTTAAAAATTAACATTTTTTTCATTGATGAATTTCTCCTAATTTTACCAACTTAGCTTTAATTTATTGTTGGAAAAATATCGCAGCTCCTTTTCACTGAATAAAACAAACAAACACATGTTTATATGTGGATAAATACAAGGGTATCCACAAGCTTATAGCTATGGAATGTTTAAGCCACACCTGTTATAAGCAACTGTCTGAATGAAGCTGCGACAGATCATTGTAAGGAGATAATGCATACGGTATTCGATATAGTTAAAGGCTAATAAATGTTTTCAACTTTTTGGGCTGTGACAAGTGCAGGACTCAAAGGCTGTGCTCATATGGTTGGACAGTATGCTTGGATCTGTGAGATCCTCAACCTATAGCTTATTATTTTAAAGATTTGTATTTTTTCTTCTTCTTCTTCTTCTTCTTCTTCTTCTTCTTCTTCTTCTTCTTCT
>JANHFT010008752.1:595185-620175 GCA_032467955.1 Pseudoxenodon macrops
CTGCAGAAGATCTCATCAAATGCTTTATGTATATATACATAAAGCATTTGATGAGATCTTCTGCAAAGCTTTTAAATCAGTAATAGCTTATCAAAGTTGCCTGTTTCTATCTTCTAAAAGACAGATTCTGGGAGCTCTGAAAGTAGTATAGTGAAAACAAGCAAATGTTTATATGTATATTTATGTTGCTAAAAGTTATGCTTGTTATACCTAGATCCGTCTGCCACCTGAAGTCAACCGAATTTTGTATATCAGAAATTTACCATATAAAATCACAGCTGAAGAAATGTATGATATTTTTGGAAAATATGGACCTATTCGACAAATCAGAGTGTAAGTCTTTTGTGTATTTGAATAAACTGAACTTCAAATTAGACTTTATATAGTTATACAACAGTTTTTTAGTTGGTAAACAAATTATCACAGTTTAATAAAATGGTTTCTATAATAGTGTCAGAGAGCAAGAAACCTCTTAAACCTGGCTTAGCTACTTAGAGCTCTTAAAGCAAACAAATTACATTACAGCCAGTATGACAAAATATGATGGATATTATGTGTCTGTGATTTATTGTGTAGCACAGTTGAATGCGTAATAAAATGTATTTAAATCAGAGATGAGCAATCTGCTCAGTTTTAGAATTACATTTTAGCTTGTGTCTTGCCTAGGACTGCAGAGACATGGCTAATAAAATTGTGAAGTGACCAGAGTGGATAATTTCAGTTTTATTCCATTTGTATACTGCCTCAGTCTAGGAATTTTTCCCCCTTAAGGGAGTGGTTTACTAGGTCAGAGGGATGCTGCAATATCAAGCTATTTATTTCATCCCTTAATACCTCTAGGTCAGTATAAAAAGTTCTGAAAATATTAGTTATGTTCACTTGGGGGGGGGGGCAGAATCTGAGATTTGCAGATAGGATGATGTATGTGTATGTGAAGCCTAGTGCCTGCCTATTCTTGGTTTATACACATGTAAATTCATATATCAGCTGAAGTGTCAGGAAAAATTGTGTTGGAGACAAATGTCATCTCAAAGAGTCAAAATACTGGTTTGCTGACATTAAACTTATTATCCTACAGAGGAAATACTCCTGAGACGAGGGGAACAGCCTATGTGGTCTATGAAGATATCTTTGATGCCAAAAATGCTTGTGATCATCTGTCAGGATTCAATGTGTGCAACAGATATCTTGTCGTTTTGTACTACAATGCAAACAGGGCAAGTATATTCTTAAATGAATTCTTTAATTCTGCTGTCTTTTTGCCTTTTGATGAGAATATTATGGGGACCCTTAATTTCCTTTTTGGATATTCTAACCAGTGAGATTTTAGCTGTAGCAAACTGAAGGATCTGGTTAGAGAAGTAAGATGGTGTTTTATACATTTTTGTATATTCCGAAATATATATAAAGAAAAACAGCTCCACACATAAGTTTTCCAAAAGAAAATAATCTCTTTAAAAAATGAAAAATCAACCTCCTGTATAAAGGTCTATTTACAGTATATATGTGTTATTGCTTTCTTACTGTATTTTGATTATTTTTAATTATGGATTATAAATCCTGGATATGGAAGTATCATTGGGAATAACCAATGTATGTAGTAACCAGCCTTCTCAGTTTCGTAGTTCTTTCAGCTTTGATACGTCATTGCTAAAATCTGCAGAGTGCTTGTAGGATGGTGTAATAGTCTCAATCAATCTTAAAAACTATTTCTTAATATTTTGGTGAATGTTAAGGATATTTTTGTAAAACATGACCAAAGATTTTGCTGACTTGCCAAGTGGGAAGGGCGACAATTGGAGATTTCTATGTCAGGCAGAGAAGGATTTTCTACTCTAAAAACTTAGTTTTATACTAAATAGAGAAAAGGAACAAATACTTTTTCCTCATTTCACTAGATCATTCATTTGCTATAGTTATTAGACTAGTACTTAAAGGATGAAAACATTTTTGTTTGCTTACTAGATAGTCCTTTCCATACAGGATTTACTCTTCAGTAACTAAGACTACAGACTAGCTGTTGCTTTTCAGTATCCTTTCTACTGCTTGACTAATAGTTGACCATACCATTTTAATTTCCCAGTCTAGGGTTTTAATATTGCTTGCTCCTGACATAATTAACTATTGACATATCTCCAAGATAAAAAATGTATAGAAATTCTATGTGATTGCATTATATTAAAAGAGAACTGGAGACGAGATTGCAGGGCGACTTTGTGTAGAGGAGTAAAACTGAATCTTAGTGTAGATTTTCCTTTTTATTTAATGTTCTCCAAAGTTTAAGAGCAATGTTTAGTCTATCAGCAGTTTTGGCTATAGCCCTCCAGAGAAGTTTATAAAAATTAAACGCCTTAAAGAAAACACCTACCAGCTTGTTTACTCTATCTAGCTTAACTGTTTGTGGTGTATGAGTGGTCTCAAACTTCTATGTATCACAAGCATTTCACAAACCTACAAATAGACTTACAAGAGCATATTATTGTAGCATGCCATATCTTACCCTCAATTTCACTTGTTTTCAAGTTCATGTATGAATTGTGTAGTTAAATCACAAACCATTTTGATGGTAAGTAACCTGAATTGCACAAGATTATCTATTCCCAAAGTGAAATTGATTTAAATGTTTTTTGCATTCATAATATGTTGCTTTTAATACCTATCTTTGTCCTGTGACAGGCATTCCAAAAAATGGATACAAAGAAGAAAGAAGAACAGCTCAAGCTTCTGAAGGAGAAATATGGAATAAACACAGATCCACCAAAATAAAACTTTTCCTAAAGAACTGGTTGCTTTGGATTTTTAAAAAACATCAGTGTTTCTGGGCCAAATGTCACCCCCAAATATGGACACCTGGTATATGAAGCATTGGTAATTTTAGTTCCTCTTTTGATTACATAACCATCTTGATTATTCTCACCTTTGGAAGGATTACTTACTGCTATATGATAATGATTGGCACTTGGATATTGAAATTAGTTAAGGCATTGGAATAATATTTTTCCACAAGAGACCATATTAATATGGTCACTTTTTTAGCCATTACAGTCAGTGGAATGTGTAAAATATTCTGAGGGCTCCGTCTCATATTTAATTTGTAAAAGAAAAGCATGCATATTTTAAAATATATTTTAGTACTTGACTTCCAAAGCAGACTTGTTTGCTTTGCATAATGTGTTGGGGGGAAACCCTGATGTACTTTAAACGTTGTAAACATTTTTGGGGGCTTTAGGAAGAGAAGTGGGGAAGTGAAAAATCCTTGAACTTTATCTTGTATGTACTCTTACACAATAATGTCAGTTTAAGGTTGTCATGTCCCAAGTGGCTCAGAACTGTTGTTTGAGAGTTCCATTGCTGACCTGTAGAGATCCACTTCTGTGTCTCTTCGGTTGCAATGTGCTGGACCAAGAATCTGACAGCATTTGAAAAAAATAAACCTTGATCACATTAACTGCTTCAAATAACAAAGAGTTTTGGGTTGTGCAGACAACTTATCTGAGTTTTCCTTGCTGAAATGTATAGAAATGTTCAGTTTTGCTATTGTATTGCTTTTGTTTTCTAAGTGAGGGATAACATTTGCAATCAGATAACAGTAGAGGTTAAATAGTTGGTTAGCTCTTGTATAATGTCTTTATTTTTTAGAAATAAGTTGGTTTTTTTTAATAAAGTGAGCTTATTGGGTCTTTAAGAAAACAGTTATGTGATTTTCTGACTAATTCTACATTTGTTTCAGGTGTTATCATTTGCTACATGCCCAATTTTGTGCCGTTTTGATTTTTTGTTTTTTGTTTTTTGTTGTTCTTAAAGTAGTGCTCTTTGAATAAATACCCAGGCCCATTTTACTTATTCTCTAAAAAGTTTTTTGTAGCTGTTTGCTGTGTTTTCACTCAGATTTTTTTCAAAGTCGAAACTGAAAAGTTTTAGGTTTGAACTTTCTAAAGTTAGAAATTCTCAAGGCTGGGTAAGCTGTAATTTTACTTGTCCCTCTCTTGAATTATCCTGTGATGAATTATCCTGTGGCAAGTTGGCCATGGCAAGTAGTCCTGTTTCAGCATTTTGATATTGAGAAGCTTGGAAATTCATAGATATAATTCAAATATCTTCAGAATAGCGTAGTTGTACCTTAGTTTGGGTTGTCTGCAACAACACAACATACATCTTGCTCTGTACCATGAACTGGTCGTAGATATGCTAGATCCAAAATTCTTATAACTTGTGAAACCAGACCAGAGACTTGACCTTTCATTAGTCTGCTTTAAGGATCCTATTTCTGGTCTAGTTTTCTGGGTGGGGTGAAATAATTAGAACGAAATGGGAAGCAAATGTCTGGAGCTGTAACTGTATAAGATTACTCAGGATTGTTGCAGTTTAGTATCACTGTACAAATAGCTTAGTTAAAAGATATGGAAGAGTTAACATAGTATAAATGCAGTAAATTTCTCACTTGCTTTTGTAGCAACACTTTAGAAAAACATACAATTATATTTAGAAAATAGTATATCTTTGTCATACTTTAATATAAATAATGTAAAAAATACAGTTCTCTTAATTCTCTGTATCATGGATTTAATACAACATATAATACAAAGGTCTATGTCAGGGATGTCAAACTCACGGTGTCACGTCACATGACATATTGGGACTTTTCCCCCCTTTGCTAAACCATGCATGGGCGTGGCCAGTGCGTGATGCATCAGGCCCGTGGGCCAAGAGCCCTGGTCTATGGAGTTAAAATGTGTGAACTTTAATATTTGGGTTGTCTTAAAAAGAGTAGTGTCCAGATTCTCAGCTTATGTCTAATTTTGACAGCGTATGCAGAGGTTTATCTTGATATGAATTCCAGGAACCTAAGCTTCAGAAATAAGTCTAAGATTAAAAGTTGGAAGTGGTTTCTACTCCTCATACTTAGGGAGTGGATAGATTTGAATCAGGGGTGGTTCCTCTTACCTTCCCTACCGGTTCGCGTCGCGTTGGAAGTGCATACCCTTTGCATTCGGGTAAAAACCCTCTGCGCATGCGCAGAAGGCTTTGTGCATGCACAGAGGGTTCTTTTCCAGCCGCTTTCAAGCAGCGGTGACTGGAGGACTGGTTCAGGGGCATGGCCAGCTGGCCGTTGCTGCCAGTTTGGTGAGCGGGGGCAAATTTCCGCCACCGGTTCAGTTGAACCGCTCCGAACCGGCAGCAATCCACCACTGGTTTAATACTCAAACTGGCTGGTGGTGAATTAGAGTTTCCATGTACCACGACTGAGCAATGACCTGTTTTGAATATAGCTGATTAAGTTTTTGTGTTCACAACTGCGATTGACCCTTCTACTCTCCCATTTCTACTAGTTAAAAACATTATTTGTACTAAGAAGTGTCATGGGGAATCGGTCACCAGACATATATTACACAATTTTGCACCCATCTCCCTCCTTTACATTCATTCTAACCTAAACCAAACCATATTATGTCTCAGAATAATGAATACATCCCAACTTCTATTCAAGAGGGAAGAACCAATTTATGGGGAAGATTCCAGAAGCAAAAGGGACTATTCTTTCTTCAGGATGCCATCTTTTTCTCTTTCAGGTGTAAATTCCCACTTCAGCAAGTGTTACTTTAGGAAGTTCCTTAATCTAAAGACAATGGCAACTAAACTGGAACTTGGAGCAGATTTCTCTGTAAATCCTCACGATCTCAAAAATTCTATGACTTTTGATATGTAGACTTTGAAGTGTATTGATAGGGAATTTGCGTAAATCTAAGATACTTTATATTTGGATTTATGGACTGCATGATTTTGGTTGGTAAGATTGATCCATTCAACAACAGAAACAACAAAATAGATCCTTGCATTGGCTCGACGGTAGTTTAAAACAAGAAAGGCAACAGAGATAAAATATCAATATTTTATTTTTCTGGAAAGTTTTCACATAATGTGTTAATTAAAACAGCTGCAAGTGGAACAGCTTGAGAAAAAAGTGGCAGCGCAGGTAACTTGGTTTGGCTAATGCCCACTTGTGTACACGATGTACACTTGTTTTCTGAGCACCTGTGTTCCTTTTACTGGATTATAAGGCAGTGGTTGTTCAATAAGTAAAATCTGTATATAGCTTACAATTATATATATATATATATATATATATATATAATTCTAATCACAATTTTGAAGCTTCACGTGCAAAATAAAATGTACAACTTTCATTCCATAGCAAAGAAGCAACTAACTGAACAAATACCAATAATCAGGTTTTTAAAAAAAAAGGAAGTAGGGAAAACAACTTCATAAGCATTATTGGCATAATAACTTGAGTGAAGATAAAAATTTAAGTGATATTTCTTCCATTAAAAAGAATGGGGAAAGAGCACAGAGTAACAGATTTTTTTTTAATTACTAGTTCCAATTTCATTCTATCCTGAGCAGCTCCACATCAAAAATCAAAGTAGCATTTGGTGGGATAACTCCAGGATGACCTGTTTTTCCATATGCCATATCAGGTGTACAAGTTAGCTTTGCCCGTTGTCCAAGGCTCATCTGGCATTAGATGATATGAAATGAAAAAGAGAAGAAAAAGTTTAAAAAAATGTTGAGAGCCCAATGTCCTGGGATGTATCAAGTTTTATAACTGGCAATGATAGTCAAAGTTCTATACATCAAATCATGAGATCAAAACACAATTTATATCACCAAATTTATTTCCTCCTATTTTGAACCAAAAAATATTTCAAAACTAAGCCTAAAATTTTTTCACTAAGCAGACAATGGGAAAGCACTGCCATGCAGATAGTCCTTGATTTACAGGCATTTGTTTAGTGACAATTTGAAGTTACAACGGCACTGAAGTAACCGTTTTTCATGCTTGCAACCACTGCAGCATCCCCATGATCACCTGATCAGAATTCGGGCACTTGGCAATTGGCATGTTTTTATGACGGTTGCATTGTCATGTGACCACTATTTACAATCTTTCCAGCTGGCTTCTGAGAAGCAAAGTCAATGGGGGAAACCAGATTCGCTTAACCACTAAAGTGATTCGCTTAACGACAATGGGGGGAAAAAGGTGGAAAAATGGAGCAAAACTTACTTTAAAATGGACTTGCTTAGCAACAGAAATTTTGGGCTCAGATGTGGTCATAGCTCGAGAACTACTATTATTTGCCCAAAAAAATGACTGCTTGACAGGAAGGAGATTTTATATTTGTGAGCCATATTCATTAAAATTTAATTTTGTGTACAACAAACCACTAGGTGGGGACAATAGGTAGCTGTTAGAAGCAAAACACCTACAGAAGTGACTAAGAAGCTTGCTCTTATATAAATCCTAACAGGATTAAATAGGTCCCTTACTTCCTTGTAGAAGAAGGTATTCTAAATTCCCTACATAAAGAAAGTGGGAAGCAGGGAAGCTCATATTAGGCAGAGTAAATACTCAGCTGCTCTCAATTTAGTTAACTTCTCTCAATTAGTACAGAATGCCCTAAATTAAATAAAAGAGAGTCCAGAGATATTTCAAGAGAAGAGTAGTCCTCCATTCCTCTACCCGCAGGGGTGAAATCAAACAATCGTAGGAACAAAAGGAGGAAATTATATAAAACAGGAGAATCTGAACAGAAAACTCAAGGAAAAAAGCAAAAAAAAAAAAAAGTTAGGTTATCTAATGATTATCTGAAGCGTCCTGTTGAGTTCACTGGATTTACTTAAAAATAAATATGCCTTAGAGCTGTTTGCCTATCTGTACTAATTTTAGGACAAAAAGAAGAATGGGACGACAGAGAATGAGGTGGCTGGATGGAGTCACTGAAGCAGTAGATGTGAGCTTAAATGGACTCCGGGGGATGGTAGAGGACAGGAAGGCCTGCAGGAACGTTGTCCATGGGGTCGTGATGGGTCGGACACGACTTCGCAACTAACAAAAGCAACTATTTTTAACATACCAACACACACATTGCAGATTCTAAATTCATACCCATTTTTTCCTCTTTGATTTATGACATTGTGAGCATTATTATTGTGGCTTTTTCTATTCTGAAAACATAAATTCTCTTACCTGTGCAGCTCCTTCTTCAAACCCTTTAATGACTTCTTGTCTACCAACCTTGAACCTGAAAGGCTTATTTCGATCTCGGGAGGAATCAAACTTCTTTCCATTCTGCAGCATTCCTGTCAAAGCAACATAAACATTTCCTATTCTTGTCAGACCCGAGTTAACAAAAGGAAGAGGCATATCCAGAGGTGGGTTCCTACCGGTTCGGACCGGTTTTATAGAGTAGGTAGTAAGCCACTGGTGACATCACAGAACCGGTTCTGGTCCATGGACGCCACCATCTTGTTTTTGGAAAAAATGTTTTTTGGGGGGGGTATTTAAAAAAAAATCAGGTTTTTTCTTCTTCTGCGCATGTGTAGAAGCCAAGTTTCCAGCACTGCACATGTTTTTGGCCTTATTTTTTGGGGGGGGGGAATTTTGGTAATTTATTTGTACGCCCACATGGTGTGGCCACGTGGCTCGGGAGGAAATGAACTGGTGCCGAGGTACGTTAGAACCCATCCCTGGGCATAGCTCAGTCTAAACAAAGTGGACAAGTTTATTGCAAGGGAGACTGGGTACAGGATAAGCCTCTAACAGAGGGCCAAGCTAAGATTAATAGGGAATTGAGATCCCAAGGCAGTGTTTCTCATCCTTGGAAACTTAAAATTGTATGAACTTCCAGGATTCCCCAGTCAGTATTCTTTGAGAGTTAGAGAATCCATACTACTTCAACCTGCCAAGGTTGAGAAAACTGGCCCAAGGAATCTTGAAGACTGTAGGTAGGGAAAGGCTAGTGGCATCTAAAGTAGTAGCAACCAGGCCTGTTTACAGGTGTAGCCAAAAGGATTGGCTACAGATGTAAACGCCTCTATATCAGAATCAAAGTATCTGCTCCATGGATTATGGAATAAAGAATGGGAGGGTAGATTCCATTTATTTCTATCAATTGAAACTTTTTTCAGGGCAAATTAGAATTCTTTGGGGAAAAGTGGAAGGATACTTTGGGGCACCGCATCAATGTATATAAAGTCCAGTGGTGGGTTTCAAAAGGTTTTACTACCGGTTCTGTGGGTGTGGCTTGGTGGGTATGGCAGGGGAAGGATACTGCAAAATCCCCATTTCCTCCCAATCAGCTGGGACTCGGGAGGCAGAAAATATATGGGGGCGGGGCCAGTCAGAGGTGGTATTTACCGGTTCTCTGAACGACTCAAAATTTCCGCTACCGGTTCTCCAGAACTGGTCAGAACCCCCTGAAACCCACCTCTGATACAGTCCCAGGTCAGTTAACACTAGACCACATATCATGTACTTTTTGTTTCTTGTTTGATTTAATTTACCCTCCGCTTCTATTCTGTTGGAAGGTATTTCCTTGTAGTATTCTAATTAGAATTGTCATTATATTTCAAGTGCCAGACTGGGAAGGATCAGCAAATTTCTCACTTTTATGTAACCACCCTCTCTGCCAGTACCGCTGCCTGATAAGATCCCAGCATCACCCAGACCGATTGGCAAGCAAAGCAGCTTTAGCAAGGTATCCAGTTACAGAGGAACAAGATGATCTTTTAACTGGTCAAGGGAAAAGATGACATAAACACAAGCTTAAAAAACCACGCTCTGCCCTAGCTCTTATGGGAACTTGTTTTGTTATATATATATTTCTTTCTTTAGGATTTTTTCCCCTAACTCTTCTCCTAAAGAAGAGTATGCTTCTTTACAGCAACTTGTGAAGTAGATTAGGCTCAGGGATGCTGGCTGGACGCAATCTTTGTACAAAAATCATAATGTGATTTGTTTGGTTTTGGGTTAGAGTGTATTACGAATAATAATGCAACATATTAGTTATGGGTCCAAGGCTACCCTGTGAACGAAGTTTATGTGCCTGCTGCAGCTTCTTTACTACATCTTAATTCGAATAGGTATTTTCCTGAGCCTGCATAGCTACTGTGTCAGTCCAGGAAAAGACACAGCTCCTTTAAAAGCAGGTACAACAAAGGTGGCCATTCTGGTTCCAAAGAACCTGGTGTCCATTTAGATTTGAACGCTTCACATTATAATTCTTGTCCCTCCGTAATATTCTCTAATACAAGTACACTTCCTGATTCTTTCATGATGGCAAATTGCTCGTGTCCTAACGCAGCAAAGTTTCCCAAACCACACTCCAGTTGGTCTGAGATTATTATTGTGGAATCAAGGTTTAGTTCTGCCAGACATAACAATACTTCTGTAGCGTCAAAAGTTCACCTTCAAATTCATTTGTACGTAAACATTCCCCCAGAAGTCTGTAAGATTATCTAAGTGCTTTTTGGCAAAGCTTCAATGAGCCTCAATGCTCTCCTTAGTGAGATATTACTTCCATCCTACTACTCTTCCATAAATCCCATTTTACCCATGTCTTTCTGGTGGTGAAGTCATAACCATTAGCTTTAGCCAAAACAAGAGGCCTGAAGGCATCTTGTTGTTTTTTTAGCAGGACCTAAAGTATCTCTAGAACCCATACAGTGAGAATGTCACTCTGATAAGGGAAGTCAAAGTTTATAAAATGTATATGCATTTAAACCCACCCTTATTGTCTAATGACAATATTGTCAAAGCCACTTGTCAAGTATCCCTTTAATTGAGTTGACTGACTTTGGGGCCAATTATTTTTTCACACTTGCAAACTGAATGTTGGATGATTTTTCATGCCACATATAAACCGACACCACTATGGTGTTATAATTAATAATAGATGAATGAGTAATGAGATGGCAGAAAACGAAAACCTATGCAAAATTTGGGGAACTGGGCAGGAGTTGTATGTATTTTCAATATACATTACTTACTTTTGTTTTGTTTTCTTGCCTAATGCTATCACGCCTTTAAAGGGTTATTAGAAATAAGAAAACTTTATCAAAGATATCAAAGAGCAGAAATTGCAGGCAGATAGGGAAGAAAGTTAGATTATTTATCACAGAAATATATAAAAACAGTTCAGAGAATTGGACACAACGCTACTTTGCATAACACTGCTGGCTCTAAACACACTGGGAGCTGCTAAAAGGAGATTTATCTTCCTATTGATAAAACCTTGCCTTTTTGGAAACTTAGTGAAATGTCACTTTGCTACCAAAACAAACCTGCTTTGAAAAGTGTTGGAATATGGGAAGATGCCTGAATCCTAAGAGTAAGAAAGTAACAACCCTGCATTTTCTGTTCTTCCTGTTCAAATTACTATGACCTCCAGATTCTAGAATACACCCCAGTCTATTTAATCAAATGATACATTCCTACAATTCTTCATTGCAGTTCAGATCACAATGACCTCCTCGCAACTTGATTGTGAAAGTACATGTGGTGGCTTAGATCCGTATAGGGCCTTACACAAGGTTAAAATGCTTTTCCTCAAGTAAGAGGTATGGGTACTTATTTTTTCTGAGTCCTTCACCATAGCCACAGCTCTCTGCTAGGATAAATTCTAATGGATCATCTAACTCTCACAAAGAATTGAGGAGTAGATGACGGACTGCAGAGAAAAGGAGACTTCATCTCCTGAAGCATTTGGCTTGTATTTTTATGTTTATACCTTAGCATTTACATGTAGCATATCAAAGAATCAAAGAGTATATTTAAGCATACTTTAAAGTGCCATGAACAGGCATTGTACGTATATTCCTTCAATTGCTGGTTCTCTAAGAAGAATATTTAATCTCTTGCCTTCTCTTAAAATGTTTACCTTTTATAGATACCGTTTTATATTTTAACATTTTGCTGTACATTACCCATAGTCCGTCTCTGAGAGACATGAGTGGTTCAGAAATGTGAAAAATAAATAATTTGTTGTTTGTAGTCTGAATATTGATTGCCACATAATCCCATCCATAGCAAAAATACTTCATTGTGGAAGTTAGTCCAACTCACTAGGAAGACATCAAAATATTATAGGCTAACTACTATGTTTTCATTCTCCTATTCATAATCTCTTTTTTTTCAAACTAATGCCAGAACTAGAAGAAACTCAACTCTCCAAAGCCATTCTCAATTAAACAGAAAATAATCATGTTAGAGGGAGAAAAATACTCCAGCCTGGTTGGCAAATACGATAAGAGGCAGGTTCGTTTACATTTTTTTGAGAGAGTTGTGAGAGCAGGAAGATCTGAATGCATTAGCTCCGTAGCTGCCCACAAACTATGAATAGAATAACAGAGTTGGAAGGGACCTTGGAGGTCTTCTAGTCCAACCCCTTGCTTAGGCAGGAAACCCTTGATTTAAACAAATTTTCTTTCCAATTGTGTTGGTTAGTGCAGAAAGTGCCCTAGCCTAGGAGAAAATAATCTAAACTGATAGAATGTAGAACGCAACGCAAAAAATTATCTCTCCCCTCATTCTTTGTTATATTAAAAATTGACGCTACTACTGTAGTTATTGCCCTGTAGCTGAGCAGCATCTCATCCATGCTCAAGGAAGCCTTACCGTATTGTTCATTTCATGCCTTGCGGCCCATCTGAGTTAATTAGGATTTTCTAATCGTGAGAACACAATTTAGAACATTCAACTACATTATGAGGTATTGCTGCACCAAAGATGTGCTGATGCCTCAGGCACCCTCAGGACTTATGGCTTAGTTGAAAAATTAAACGGCCAGCAGATAGTATGAACATCTGCCAAACCCTAATATAGCTGCAGCTGTTTTGAACTATAATCTAACGTCGTAAAGGCATGCAATATGGACAGTTTTGCCTTTATTCGAATACACGTTTTACGGATCCAGGGAGCTGTCCCTGATTTTCCAACAAGATTTTCATTTCCTTCTAAATCCTGATCAGACCCTATAAATGCACTAAAATATTTTGCGGCTTGTTATTTGGGGAATGTCTAACTCTGCCACTGCTATTAATAGCTCTTGCTACGAGCCTGTCACGATTTTGAAAACCCAATACGGCTTTGGCTTCAGAATTGCTCATCATCTCCAACACAGACAGTCACTGAGTACAAATCTTTTTTTTGCAAGGCTTGCAAGTTACCGGTAATTGCAGTTTCCTATGTCCTCCTTTAACCAATGCAGCACGTAGGGTCTTAGACGGTGGCAGAAGTATTGACTGCCTGGATACCATTCATTTCAGAGATGGGAGTCAGCAATCTGGCAGCCTTGGACTGAGCACTATATTTGCAATGAATATTACTGAGACTCTGTCATTTTGATATTGAGATTTAGTGGGCTGCTTTCGGATCCGTTTAGCTTTTTTCAAACCAAGGAATATTTGGTGTATTTTGTATTCAGAAGCTACTTGTGCTTCGTTTGTTGGCTGGTATGCATGGTTCTGTATAGGATAATTTTTTACTACCCCCAGCTTATGATTGTGTATAAATGGATATGCATAAATGAGAAGCAAAAAAGAGGGGGGGGGAATTAAAGGGTGATGTTGGGTGGAAAAATAATAAGGAAAAATTGAGAACGCTTATTTTATTCAGTACTCCAACCGCCAAAGCATTTGTCACCAGAAAAACCAGGAAAGATACATGACCTGTAACATTCTCATGTTTAGTCTAGGTAAACTTGGTCGCTTTGATCAGCATTGCTATTAGTCTTTACCTCCTTCTTTGCTTACCAAAATACCTGGATCAGACCAAAGCTAAAAAACTGCAACCAGAAAGGGGATTGCTGAATAGTCCTTTTAAATCTTTTACATCAAAATAAAAACTGATAGCAGATTTCCTACTAATCCATTCATTTTTGCTCCAATTTGTATAAATCACTGTCTATGGCATAGGTGCCTAACCTTTTGGCTTGCCTGAGCTACATTGAGTGAAAAGGAATTGTCTTGGGCAGCATAAAATCTATATAACTTACCTCAATGTACAACCACAACTGAGCCCAAAATTTATGTTGCTAAGTGAAAAATTTGTTAAACGAGTGTTGCCCCATTTTATGATTTTCCTTGCCATGTTAGTTAAGTGAACCGCTGCAGTTGTTAAATCAGTAACATAATTGTTAAGTGAATCTGGTCCCCCCATTGACTTGTCAGAAGGTCACAAAAGGGGATCACATGACCCTGGGACACTGCAACCGTCATAAATGTGAGTCAGTTGTTAAGCATCCAAATGTAAATCATGTGACCATGGCGATGCTACAATGGTTGTAAGTGTGAAAAATGGTCATAAGTCACTTTTTTCAGTGCCATTGTTTCATTGAGCGGTCACTAAATGAACTGTTGTAAGTTGAGGACTACCTGTAGTTAATGCATATAAATTGCACAATAATGTTAAAAGTTTACAATCTTGTGGGCAGAGGTGGTTCCTACCAGTTCTCTCCAATTCCATAGAACTGGTAGTAACTCCACAGTGACATCATGAAGCCAGTTCCATCAATGTCTCCATGGGCACCGCCATCTTGGATTTTGCTTATGCGCATAAGCTAGTTTTTGATTGTTGCGCACGCACACACAGCGCGACCCTGAGCAAACCGGTAGCAAAAATATTCACAACCCACCCCTGTTTATGGGGCTGCATTATTAGCTTATCAGGGCTGCATGTGGCCTGTAGGCTGGACATGCTTGGCATGGAGTATGGTCCTCCTTAGGAATGAAGTGAAGATGCTTGCTATGCTGAACTTATTTTATGGCTTTAGCCAAACCACCATCTCTTAGCTTAACACTCTTCCCTTTCTGCATTAAACATACTGAAATCCAAGATATTATTCTAAAGCGGTTTTAACTTGTTTCCAACTTCATAATATGTCTATATTTCTATGTATGTAATTTGTGGTCATAGCTTTTACCTGGTCAAGTGCCCAGAGATCTCTGGTTACTGAATGGCACAGTAAAGCAGTTACTGCATTATACGCAAATGACATATAATTGTTATGCTTGGTTTATTTTTGAATTCTACAGGTACTCTTCAGAAATGCCATGCAGTCTTTGTGAAAATGCAACCTTTATTTTTATTCTTATGGTAATGAGCAGCTGCTACTCAGTTCTTTATCAATCGAATGGATTCCAGGTATGGGGCCAAGTGAACCACTTGGTATTATTTTGAGATTTACTACCCAAGTTAATGTTCTGTATGATGCTGCAAAATACCGAATGACCTGTTGCATTTAATCAACTTGTGCATTAACCTTTAATCTTTCATAGGCAGGAAATATACTAGTTATTTTTTCCATTTCTCTATAATGCTGTAGAGAATACCAAATGTGTATTTACTGATCACATGTTAGACTTTTCTATCTAATTTTTCTATCGCCAATGAAGTGTCAAATATTCTATAACTGGCTTTCCCAACATGTTATGTTTCATATCAGGGGTGTCAAACTCAAGGCCCGCAGGCCAGATCCAGCCCATGGGGTGCTTATATCTGGCCCACAGGGTCATTCTGGAAACAGCAAAGGACCAGCCTGCAGTGCATCTGCCAGCAAAAACAGAGCTCGGGAGGGCCACATGCAGCCCTCAGAGGCTCCAGTTTTGTGCACGACAGCCTCTGCAGCCCTCTACCAGCAAAAATGGAGCTCGTGGGGACTGCATGCATGCAGGGCCCCCAAGCTCCTTTTTCACTGGCAAAGGGCTGCAGGAAGCCGTCACAGCCAAAACCAGAGCCCGGGCAGGCCGAGGGACATTGAGTTTGCCACGTCTACCCTGGCCGCCACCCCACCCCTCCGAGATCAAACACAACCCTAATGCGGCCCTCAATGAAATTGAGTTTAACACCCCTGTTCTATATGTGTTGAAAAGGCTTATTATACCACTGATTACAAACATCTGCCTAAGATTAACTTATTACTTTTCAGGATAACCTAAATTATTATCCTATAAATACCTGCTGCTCAGAGTCACCTCGAACTGTTAGATGGTAACCATATAAATTTCATAATAAATATTCTGCAAGTAGTGAGCTCATGTACGGATTGATTGCCTATGGGTGCATCAAAACTTTACTAAAGGAAATATTGGGACCACATACAGAAAATTGCTCTCAAATAGAACTGTCCATGGCAGGAGAAGATTGAAAGCCAGGTTCAAGCATAGGGTAAAAGCCCATATTAACCTTTGATTAGTTACCCATTACTAAATTGGAAGAGGCCATTTATATTGTCAAAGACTCCCATCCCCCACTTAGTACCAGTAGTGCTGAATTCCAAATTCAAGCATTCTTAACAGATGACTGACCAGCATCTGCTTCAACACATGTTCCAATCTCAAATTGCTATTACTATTCAGGAGGCTTTGGAGTTTTTTTTCTTGAATTTGCCTCACTAAGTATTTTACCATAAGTATTTTATGCCTTGTGCTACTTCAGAAACAACGAAGATTTGATCTTGGCATTCTACATCCGAGGGCCCCAACCTTTTGGTCACCAAGGACCGGTTCCATAGGTGCAGGGGTCTCCAACCTTGGCAACTTTACGATTTGTGGACTTAAACTCCCAGAATTCCTCAGCCAGTGCATGGCCCCTGCCATAGAGAAAGGTTTTTCCTTGGACCGGAGAGGACATGGTTTTGCATGCTGCCTGCATTCCATGAATAGGGCTTCACTTATTTGTGTGGCCCGGTTGCTGGCATGCTGTGGACTGGTGCCAGTCCTGATCTACGTGGCTTCCTATCAGATATTTTAAGAGTCTCCTATCCTACTTCAGATTTTTTTTCTTCTATCATCTAGTTTGCCTTTTTCAAAACTCATTCCAGTTTGCCTGAATTGTTACTTTTTAATGACAAAAGTATCTAAAGTATGACAGATGTCAAATACAATGGAATTATATAGATTGTACAAAAAATGCTTCTCCTGCTGCAGACTAATATTGTAAATGTTATTTTAACAAACTTTTGTATCCCTTTTTCACTAGTGACTCATTCCAACATGCTTTTCACAAGTTCCTTGGCTAGATATCAAATGACAGTAGTAGAGTGTCTTAACTTAGTTTGGCAAACAGGAACTTTCACTGAAGCTATTAGATTTTCAAAGCCCATTTAAGAGAAGAAATGTGGAGACAAAAAAGAAAAACCCAACTTACATACATAACTTTACCACAGGTAACCTTCTCTAACTTAAACAAGGGAGTTGCCAGTTAAACTTTTGCATATATGTTATCTGTAGAGATATGTAAATGTTTTGATGCAGAAATGTTCCAAATTCTGAATGTCCTATTAGGCCTTTTCCAAAGATGGAACATTTTGTCTTGAAGTATTTTGCATACTTCTATTGGTGTTGGAGAAAACTCCTGAAAATGCCATGGGCAGCCAAGAAAATCAAATACCGGTAAATGGATCATTAAACAAATCAATCCAGAATTCTCACTTGAGGCACAAATAACAATACTTAAATTATCCTACTTTGTACAAGAAAATATATCTAAAATTGGACTTTGCAATATTATCCTGGGACAATATATTTGCCTTCATTCATGAAGACCAATCTCGCCGGAGTAGATTCTAATGCTGGGAAAGGTGGAAGGAAACAGAAGAAGATGACCAGCAGCAAGGGTGGATGGATTCAGTTACAGTGGCAATGGGTATAATGTTGGAAGACCAGATTAGAGAGAAAATCTATTTATATTGTCACTAAGAGTCAACAACAACTTGATGGTACTTAATTAGTCACTTAATGTATCAGAAAACAGGTGGTTTTTTTTCCTATCAGGGCAACTTGGTCTACCCAAATATGGGAAGGAGCACACTGCTTTCCCTTTCACCTTTCAGCCCCAATCCAGGAGCCTTCGTAGGAAGTCGCTTTCGCAACAAGCTATTTTGTGTTAAATTTATATTTACTAGCAAAGAGCTAAATAGCTTGAAATAGATCTATGCTAGTCTCCCTTTATTTCCTTGTCAGTAAATATAAATTTAACAGAAAACAGTTAAGTATTGCAAATTGCAAGCATAAGAGCTGCATTTATTGAGTAAGTGTTGAAAACCTATCACCCCATCTCTCAGTAGACTTATAAATATAGAATATTCTCTAATGAACTTTAACACCATAATACAGACGCAGTCTGATAAGTTCTCACACCACTTATAAAGTCTGGAATAGCTCAGGGAAAATAAGGCTGTCAGGACTATCCAAGCCAAATCTTCTCTCTTCCTCCCCTTTCCCAAACCAATCCCACCCCTTTTTCTAACTGCTCTTTTTCCAGCTCACTCCTTTGTTTTCTCCTGTATAATCCGTACTATCACTTTTGCTTTTATCACCTCCTTTCCCCCCCCCAAATTTATGCATACTCCCCTTCAACCACCTGTTTTTGCAAGGAAACAAAAGGAAACACCCTTTATTTTTAGTATCACCTGCAAGAAAAGAAAACAGTTATTAGTCACATTCCCAGACAGAAAGCATAGTTTCAGAAAACAAACTTGTGAGATAGTAACCTCTTAACATACAAACAGCCAACAGTTAAAAGCTGAACTGAAGTCCATACCCAACTCTCTATTCCCTGCTTTCTTGGCAATTATATATTCTCAGAATATATATACAGCCCCAAAGCAGAGAGATACAGATGTTTCATTCTACCATGCCTCCCAAGTGGAATTTTACATGACTTATGTACACTTCACGAGCTTGCATAAATAAAGTTTCACTGAGGGTAGCATGGCTTATTTTTGAGCTTACACGAGGTCGAGGTCTTTACTACAGGTAGTCCTCGACTTACAACAGTTTATTTAGTGACCATTCAAAATTACAATGGTAATGAAAAAAAGTGACTTATGACCGTGCTCCAAACGTATGACCTTTGCAGCGTCCCTATGAACACATGATCAAAATTCAGATGCTTGGCAACTGGTTTATATTTATGATTGTGGCTGTTTTCCCATGGGATCCCCTTTTGCAACCTTCTGATAAGCAAAGTTAATGGGGAAGCCAAGATTCGCTTAACAACCATGTTATTAAATTATTGACTGCAGTGATTCGCTTCACAGCTGTGGCAAGAAAGGTGTTAAAATTGGGGGGAACGGCAAAACTCACTTAACAAATGTCTCATTTAATAACAGAAACGTTGGCCTCAATTGTGTTTGCGAAGACTACCTGTATAGGGTATTCTTCCCTTAATAAGAAGAAAACACAACTCGGTTAAAACCTTCAAGCCCACTGGAAAATTTGCATTCTGTACAGTAGCCTCCCCAACATTTTTTTTTTAACAGGGGGAATATTGGAAATGTGGAGAAACTTTGTGGGTGCTTTTTGCACATGTCTGTCAGCCAGGCCACAATGTAAAAATAAGTAGAATGTCCCTGTTCTCCCTTTCACAAGAGGTTCCATTATCTCTCTTTACCCTTTTCCTTTTTTCTGGCTGGATGAGCAGACTTCCTCATCACCACCAAAAGTCCCGCTATGCCACAGTCTATCACCCCCCTAAGCTTCAGACAATCATTGTTTCTTTTTTGGCCAATTGGACCCTGCTGGGTACTGGTGGAAGCAACCATATAAATTTCTCTGTGTTTAAAATATAGGAGCACAACACTTGTTCTCCACGCAGGAAGCATTTGGTGGAAAATTGTACTCAGGACGTTACTGCTTATCTTAATTTTGCTCACCCTTGCACTCCCCAGTCTAAGCAAGAGTGTCTAGTTTCCATTGGCACAGAGCCACACATTAAGGAAAGGTTTAAGAGAACTCTCAGCTGGTGTTCTCTGCCAACAATAGATACCAGCAGCAAAAATATTTACAGAAGTTAGAGTGAGGCTGAAAGTGGGAAGTAAGTCTAGTGCTTAATATAAACCCAAGAATACAATCAGAGGAACTAGTGACCTGTGTTGGCTTACCTTGACCTGTGGAGAATGTCTGCACAGGATGCCCTGACCACAGAGAAAAGTGACTCAGTCCCAGATGCAGGGACGGCTCTTCTGAGCCCAAGATCTCTTTCGCACAGGCCATTCTGCCCAATTCCTCCCCCACGACGAATAAATTCATAGCAATGTTCTCATGTTGTACATACAATTTTATAACGCTGGGCTTAAAGCTTAAAACATCAAGGTATCAGAATCGTCAACATTCCAACAGGGCTAAATGTTGTGCTTTCTTTGGATTAGTTTTGAACGGGGGGGAAAAAAACCCAATCCAAAATGCGCACCAGTGTTGTGTTTCAACAAGCAGCAGCACTAAAGGAAGCTGCTGGGTTTGCTAATATCTTAAATAGAAACATTTTAATAGCATTAATTGTGATATTGTGCCAATTGACAGTTCTGATGGGGAAAAGATCTGGGCATGCTGCGTAAAGGCAAACTGGTTGGCTCCAAGCCAGAATCATATTCAAAGAATATCAATGTCATCTTCAGTGCCTCTGTGATGGGGCAGACAAAAAAAATTTTCTAGCAAAGAAAACACCCTCCCCTCCCCTAACTCTTCAGCCTCTGTAAGAGCCACTGACAGAGCTGGACAACGAAAAGAAAATGAAGCCTAAGCTGAGAATGTTCTTTACATTTTTATTGCCATATTTTTATGAATATGAATGTCACAGAAAATTGGGCTAGAAGCTAAAAGGTTTCCATTATTAGCCCTGTCCATATGCCATATTCACAAATCAGAAAAGTCTGTCCTTAAAAAAAAACAACTCTGTTCGTGAAAATGAACTTCAGACAGCAAAAAGGTAGGATTGATTCTTACTAGTTTTTCTTTTTCTACTTGACACAGGACTAGCAGCTTGTTCATAGCCAACTGAGAAACCAAACTGATGCATCAAGAGGTCCTTAATTGCACCAAAAATTATTCACCTATTATCACCTCGATGACATATTTCCAATCACTCATAGATACTTTTCACACTAGACTGTATTTTCACACATTGTCTGATCTCATGGAGAGGAAATAAACATGTGAAAGGACAGGTGCCAGCAATACAGCTGGAGTGCTAGTCTCTCTTTTAGAAGTGGTGTTTACCCTATAAACAGCTGCATGGCGAGACCACAGTCAAAAGGTGTAGCTTTCGTCAACGCAGAGATGGGTTGTACATAGTCACTTGACTGCCAATTATTGTGGCCGTCTTATAATTAAAACTTTTCTTTTAAGTTAAAAAGACAAAAAGAAATCAGGAATGGCCTCAAAACAACATACTACCAAAATACAGGTAGTCTTGGACTTACAATCACAATTGAGCCCAGAATTTATGTTGCTAAGTGAGACATTTGTTAAGTAAGTTTTGCCCCATTATATGTCCTTTTTTGCCATGTTTGTCAAGTGAATCACTGCAGTTGTTGAGTTAGTAACAAGGTTGTTAAGTGAATCTGCCCTCCCCATTGACTTTGCTTGTCAGAGTGTCGCAAAAGATGAGCACCTGACCCCGGGACACTGCAACCGTCATAAACATAAACCAGTTGTCAAGCGTCTGAATGTAAATCACATGACCAAAAGGATGGTGCAACAATCATAAGTCCCTTGTTCAACGCTGTTCTAACTTTGAGCTGTCACTAAGTGAACTGTTGTGAGTCGAGGACTATCTATACCCTGTTTTAGCAGCAGTTGAACTTTACTCTGCAAATCTCTGCAAGCTTCTTGAACGTTATCAGGATGGAAACTATCCAAACATCTGGATGTAATGATACCAAACAGGGTGATATTATTTGATATTTGAGACTACATCTTCCACAAACAGTGATCCTATTATTCTTGTTGGGAATGGAGTGGAATTTGTAGTTGCTGTTCAGAATATTGGGAAAAGCACCTAGATATTCAGTCCTTTGATTAAGAATCAGCAGGATTGAACTGCTGGCTCTTGTAGCATTATTCAAGGTATAAGAAAACTGGCATAAAAAGCAAAGTAGCTATTTAATCCACAGTATACCCTTTCAAGCATCCCAGCCTTCATAACATCATTGGGGTGCCTTGCTCAAGTCTTTTTCATTTACAGTGTCTGACATAGGATCCAGGCAAAAAATAGAACTTGGACACGGTTAAACAACCAGTTAGTAAGAAAAAGCCAAAATATTTATAAGCCTTCCCTGAATTTGGTGCTTTCCACCCATGGTACGGATGGAGTGGGGATTTTTCAGTTAATGATGTCTTCCATTTTCAATCCCGTTTTCTATTTTTTCCCCTTTCCTTGGAAAACCAAATTAAGGAAATGCAAATAGAGTTTCCTTAGAGCCAAGCTTGATTCATTCATACAGTTCTCTTGTCAACAATACAGAAGTGGATTGCCAATGTGCTCTTCTCAAATGTTCCCCCAAGTACTAACTAACGCCAATCCATCTTAGCTTGTGAGATCCTTTCAGGTTGGTTAAGTGCGGTTATGTATCCGCACTAGAATGAAATAGCTCTACAATGTCCTAACTTGCAGTGTTAAAAATCCTCCATTTGGAAGAAACCTCATCTGGGCCAGAGACATTCCTTTTTTGGTGATTGGTTCAGATGCAAGTATAAAGTCACAGAGCCTCAGGTTGCACCGTTGTTCATTTAAATTGATATATTCTATTATTTGATGTGCATAAAGAGAGAATATTCAGCTAGTTTCATGCAGAAGCAGTTCTTACATCTTGAACAGCGCAGATTTCCATGATGGCAAGTCAGAGCAACTGAGGTGTTTCAGCTCTAATTAGAGGAGTGGATCGGGCTCACTGGCCTTGCCTTTTTTGTTATTGTATTTTTATCCTTGTTTTTACACTTCATAGGCTGAAGGAGTAATATCTGCCATAGGAAATAAACTTTCCTTGTGTCTTCTCCACTGCAGAGTGTAGAACTCAGATTATGCTTTAAATGGTACGGGAAGCCAAAACATAAAGAGAATACAGTGGAACCTCCCTTCACGACCACAATCGGTGCCAGAATTTCGGTTGGCACCCGATTTGGTTGTGAACAGAAGCACGACTTATTGCGCATGCGCAGACACACAGAAAAAAGGCACAGAAGGGGAAATCACCACAGCAGGGAAAATCATCGCGGCTGACTTCGATCTGGTCGGGAACAGAGGTACATTTTCAGCGGATTTGTTGTTCGGGAACCGATTTGGTTGTGGACTGGGGCATTCAGCAACCGAGGTTCCACTGTATGAATTTAACCTGCTTTGTTTTCTAATTTTTGGAAGATGTTGTATTTGAGCAGCAGGAACATGATGGTGGGCATGGAGGTCACACCATAATCTCATTCCTGCAGGTCTATTGCATGGGTTCTAAGCAGGTCTAAAGTTATAAGAATAGCGATGCTGTTAGAAATAGTACCTGTGTATTATGTACTCCCTATTATAGTCCATAATCTGTATATTACTAAAACTGGTTGTCCATCTATTTGTAATTGGGTGAAGTGGTGCATCACACGGCAACAATTTCCGAATCAAGATATCTCAAATGGGCTAAATTACAGAATGCATCAAAAATCTGGGACCCACAACTCCTATGGGATTAAAATTTGGCAAGGTTGTGGCCAATACACTACATCGTCCATATATTTTGTCCATAGTTTCCTTGGACAAAACTTGTCTTTTAGAGGAAAGCTTACATCAGGGATATCAAACTGGCGGCCCGTGGGCTGGATGCGTCACATGCAGGCCAGGCCCATCCCAGTTCCGCGAAGGGGAAAAAGTCACAAAACATCACATAATAGCAACGTGACACCGCGAGTTTGACACCCATGGTTTACATTGATGAATTTCACAAACTGCTAACCCATGGTAAACTTAAATATACAAGAACTCGCTAAGTTCCAGGGGTGGGTTATACTTACCTTTCCTACCGATTCGGTGTTGTACCGGAAGTGCACATGTGCATGCCCGTGTGAGTGTAGCGAGCACGTATGCGCTCATCACGTCTGGGTGAAAATCCTCTGTACATGTGCAGAAGGCTTTGCACATGTGCAGAGAGTTGTTTTTCGGCCGATTTTCAGCTGGAAGGCCAGTTTGGGGGCCGGCTGGTTCGGCGAGCTGGTGGAAATTCATGCTACCAGTTCTAGTGAACTGGTCTGAACTGGCAGGAACCCACCTCTGCTAAGTTCTCATAAAATGCCAGCCATAAATCACAAGTGAATAAATGACAATGGCTATGTTTATAGCACTATTAAAAACAGACATATGAAATCAAACCACTGTTTATATTATAGTCAGTTACTTGTATTCCTTGTATCAGATCTTGCTCACTTTTACAGCTATTTGCAGCATCCCCCAGCATATAACCATGATTTGCAACGTTTTATGCTGGTTTAGAGTATTTACTTCTGGTTTCCAACATAAAATGTTAGTTAGAAGTTGTAACTTATAATTTAGTCACATGTTGCCTTGACTTACAACTGCAATGAGTTATGATTGTAATTCTAGGCTTATTTATGGTCACAGATGGCTACCTGTATATACTTCTGTTTATTTTGTTTCTGTAGTGTAAGTATCCCAATAAAGCGCAGATGCTACTAAAGTTTCGGCCCATTTCATCTTAAATTAAAGCAACAAACACTAATAATTTATCATTCCTGTTATGAAGGAAGATGAAATATGAAAACAAGAACTACCACCTTAATTACTGTATTTTTCAGAATATAAGACACACCTTTTCCCCCCCTAAAAGAGGGTGGAAATGTTGGTGTGTCTTATACACCGAATACAGCCATTTTTGGTCTCCCGAAGCCCCAAGCCTGCATCCAATTTTTGCATAAAATGGGCCTGTTTGCAAAAACGGGGTGCACAGAAGGTTTGGGAGGCTTCTGCAGAAGCACTCTGCAAGCCTGCCAAACCCTCTGCAGACCTGTTTTTCACAAAAACAGGTGAAAAATGGGCCTGTTTTTGAAAAAAATGGGTAAAAAACAATCCATTTTTGCAAAAAATGGGTAAAAAACAAGCCATTATTGCAAAAAATGACTCTGTTTTTGCAAAAAAAGAGTGAAAAACAAGCCATTTTTCACAAAAACGGGGGCATTTTTGCCTTCCCCCGCACCCAGCAGCACTCTGCAGGCCTCCCAAACCCTCTGCGCACCTCTGTTTTTCACAAAAATGGGTGAAAAGAAAAATGGGCCTGTTTTTGCAAAAAATGGGTAAAACACAAGCCGTTTTTGCAAAAAATGGGTAAAAAACAAGCCATTTTTGCAAAAAAAGGGTGAAAAACAAGCCATTTTTCA
>JANHFT010008753.1:1858-20757 GCA_032467955.1 Pseudoxenodon macrops
AATATATATGTATATATATATGTAGGTATATATATATACATATATATTCAGAAACAGTGAAATGCCACCACAGTTAAGATATTGTAGGGCTATGGCATCTATAGCTATGGCACCAAAGTCGATCAGGAAGTTAGGAAGCATTACAGCAGCACAAGGGGGAAAAAAATCACACCTGCTTTAAGTTGGGACGAATAGGGGCATCCATTTGTAGACACTTTTGTAGGCGTCAACAACAAATCTTTTGGAGACAGAATCTGAGCTGCCACCCAGCCTTTCTCACATCCATCCTTATTTCTACATGTAGTATTTATTTGTTGGGAAGCCTTACTCTGCAACCCTTCATTTAGAAAAAATCCATAGCGTTACTTGAGTTCAGCTTTATCCTTATTTTGTTAAGTTGACTTTAGCATACATATAAATGGTGCTTTCTCCTGACAGGACTCACTCAGCCTTCCATTCTTCCAAGGTGGATAAAATGAGGATCCCAATTGTTGGGAGCAATATGCTAACTTTGTAAACCACTCATAGTGGGCTGTAAAGCACCATGAAGTGGTATATAACTCTAAGTGCTATTGTTATTGCTGTATTATTACGAGGCTCTAAATGGGACAAAATGCCCGGCAAAGCTTTCTCTTTCTAGCAATGAAAGAAATGTATTCTTATTTAATTGATAAATCCAATGAGAACCTAGCAATCCCACAGTACTTCAGCGATCCTCGGACAGTGGCTTGACGCCTTTGGTTTTTGCTGACACCAGAACTGGTGGGATATAAAAGCTAACAAAAAAGGGGACTCGTTTACCTTAATCTCACTCTTCTTTCGTTGCATCCTTGTATGCCGCAAGAGCAGTGGTGGGATTCAGCCAGTTCGCATCTATTCGGGAGAGCCGGTTATTAACTTTCTAAGCAGTTCGGAGAATCGATTGTTGGAAGAAATCTTATTTAGTTTCTCCCCCCCCCCACTTTACAGGGCTAATCCCATAAGGAAGGCATGAAGGAAACATACTGGTGTTGTTTCTAGCCTAATCTTTATTGCCCTGCTTACAGAAACTCCTCCTCCAGTTACCCCTTATTACATTGTAATAGCTAAGGCGAAGCACCCATTGATGTGAGTGACGTTGAGTTGGCCACACCCACATGGTCACATGACCACCGAGCCACACCTACCCAGCTGGTCATTAGAGCAGAGAACTGGTTGTTAAATTATTTGAATCCCACCACTGCACAGGAGGGAAGGAGATGCCAGGACAATATCTTGGTGAGGATGTAAACTCATTTCTTGAACCTTTCGTGGGACTTCTGGTTCAGAGGGAAAAAGATGCTTCAGAATGTGCACGGGTGCACAACTAACGTCTATTGGTAACTCTTTAAAGCAAAATGTATGTTTTACTGGGAACAGACTACAGCTCTGTAGGGCAGTTTTGTGATCCTGGAAAAAAAGATGCAGCTGCTTTAAAGCATTCAGCACACTCCAAAGCATCTTTTTTTTTTCTTTGAACCCAAAGCTCTACACAACCCATACTCCATTCTGAATCCACTGACTCCAAATTGCCCATCGCAGGTGTTGTTAACTACTATAAGGACCATAAACACGAAACGTGAAGACTTTTTAGAGTGGACTGATTTCCCCCTTGTTGTTTCTTTTCCTTTTCCTTTGCTCAGGATCTTTCTTTAAGGGGAGAGATTTCCTCCGGTTATTGAAAATGTCTTTGGCTGACAAGCGGCTTGAAAACCTCCAAATCTACAAAGTTCTTCAGTGTGTTCGCCAGAAGGACAAGAAACAGATCGAAAAGCTCACCAAGCTTGGGTACCCTGAACTCATCAATTTCACTGAGCCAGAAAATGGAGACAGTGCCCTTCACTTGGCTTGCGTGGCCAACGACATTGACATGTGCAACTTCCTTTTAGAGCTCGGCGCTCACCCCGACGTCCAAGATCGCATGGGGCGCACCCCCGCGATGAAAGCGGCAGAACTCGGCCATGACTTGGCCTTGGATGTGCTGGTCCAGGCTGAGGCAGATATGACAATGGTGGATGCAGAAGGAAAAGGTTAGATGAATCCCGTGTCCTTTTGGTTTGCGGGAGAGGGGGGGGAAGCGGGTTTTCAGGAAGATCAGACTGAATGTTTCAATTCCGTTAGTGGTTGGTAGCTGTGTTCAACATGGTGGGCATTTGCTTGTTTAAGCCACAGTGCTTATGTGCTCTTTCCAGGAGTGCTATTTTATTGCATTCTGCCCACCAAACGGCACTTCCGCTGTGTTCAGATGGTCCTCGAATTTGGAGCGGATGTTAACAACTGTACTTTTGAGGGGAAGCCAGTTTTCGTACAAGCCTGTGAGCAAGCCCATGAGATCAAAGAGATATGTATGACATTTTTGGAAAGAGGAGCAGACCCCAATGCAACAAACCCAGTAAGAGCATTCTTAACATTTTAAGCGGGTACCTTGGAAACTTCCAACATAAAGCTGTTTTGTTCAGTCCGTTGGACTGACTGAAAGAGGAATTTATTAACCGGAGGGTAGATTTCTTTAAAAACACATCTTTTTTTTAAAAAGGAGCATGTTGCAGGCTCTATCTTATAAAAGTCAGGCCCTGTTTCCCAACACGGAGGCAATAGCTCATCCAACATAGGATTCCCAAAACAAATCAGTGTATCCTAGAAAACAAGAAATGCTCTTGTTCGTACTTGTATGCAGGTCCCAATCATGCCCTAATTATTCTACATGATCCATAACTCTAAATGCCGTTCTTGGTATTCCACACCTTAAGTGGAGTGCTTGGAATGACATAGTAACACCTTCAGAATCATTTTGTGTCGAAGCGCAGTGGTAGAATTCAAGACTCCTGCCATTTTACATTGCAAATTTGTGTAATGTAAACGTTCCTGCTTATAAATGTTCCCACGTGTAAAGTAGAATCAATTTTGCAGCGTTTGGGAAACAAATGCATGAAAGAGAAGGCCATAGTAAAGACAAAGGGCCATTTTGATTTGGAAAATATCATAGACTATATGTGTCTATGCAGCTTGGTCTCCTGGACTTAACCAATTGAGAAACCCTTATCTAAGGGAAAGAAAGTTCCTATAGATACGATACACTTCCTGCTAGGATCCCAGCTTGTAGATGGATAGCAACTGATCCAGGTCAAAATGTAGTCTCTTTTTACAAGTGAGAGGAGAAAAACAAGCTGACCAGAGGTGGGATTCAGCGGGTTCTGACCAGTTCTGGAGAACTTGTAGCAGAAATTTTGAGTAGTTCAGAGAACCAGTAAATACCACCTCTGACTGGCCCCGCCCCCATCTATTCTCTGCCTCCCGAGTTCCAGCTGATCGGGAGGAAGTGGGGATTTTGCAGTAACAGTCCCCTGGAGTGGGGAGGAAATGGAGATTTTACAATATGCTTCCCCTGCCACACACCCCAAGCCACGCCCACAGAAACGGTAGTAAAAAAAAATTGAATCCCACCACTGAAGCTGACTCTTTCTTTGGGCAATTCTGTATCTCTGCAAATAGCTTTATCAATAGAAACTTGCTTGCTTGCTTTTCTGTCTCCTTTGAAATTTGGAAAAAAATCTATAATCACGTCTCTCTGATTTGCAGGCAACAGGCCGCAGTGCCTTGATGGAAGGAGCAAGAGAAGGGGTTTTAGAGGTGGTCCGGGGTATCCTGGAGAGAGGTGGGAATGTTAATGTTTTTGACAACGAGCGACACCATGCTGCCCATTTTGCTGCCAAAGGAGGGTTTTTTGAGGTATTCTTTCTTGATGCTGTCAGAAGCAAAGGTACCCAACCAAGGATCTCTCTTGGTTAATTACTAATAATCAGCTGTCACTAGAAAGGGAATTCTGGAATACTTGGTTTTTCTGTGGGTTGGTAATATGGGGAGGCTGTCCTAAAATGGGTGGGGTGTGTGTGTGTCATAGAGTACAGGGGGAAATGTGAAAGTGATTATAGGCCCAGAAATGGATACAAGATTTGAATTAGAGAAGGACTGTATGTAGCAAGGTTGCTGTCAAGAAATGGCAGTTCTGAATTGAATTTCCCCCCCAATTGTCTCCATAAATGTGATTTACAGAAATACACAACATTTTAAGACCTTAAGTCGACTCAGTGGTTGCTGCTGCGGAAGGAATGTCTTTTGCTATCATTTGCTAGTTTTTCCTTCCTCCTGGTAGCAGAACAGACAAAACTTTTCATCCCTGTGCTTTGCTAATGCATTTCCGAAATCACACTTGATGGAAGAATGAAGAAAACGTGATGGAGAATTACTGCTGGGGGGCTGTGTTTGTCATTCTGTCATCCTGTTAAATTGATTTCTCTTCTGCAGTCTTTGCTGAGAAGCGTATCTGCTTAAATGTTTAAATATTTCCTGCTGCTTCGTTCAGAAGCCTCCTCCCTGAGGATTTTCTTCATTAAGATTCAAGGTTGCTAAGCCAGGGATTTGTCCCAAAAGAATCCCCCAGGAAAAACTCACTTGTTTGTCTGCCTGTTTTAAGTTTGCTTAGATTGGTGACTTTTGACTCGAAGTGGAACAGTTATGAGGTGTGGGGAGGAGCCAACTTTATATCAGTTTGGGCCTCATCATTCCCTATTGCTGCTATTTACCCTTCCTTGCCTCCTAAACTTCTGTTAAGAGAAGTAGCATCCTGGCTGATTTATAGCCAGCAAGTTCAGTTGAACTGGTTGCTGGCTCTTAAAATAGAGCTTTGCAATTTCCATTGGCTCTAGGACCGCACAATGTTTTGGTTAGCATAGTAATAGCTAACCTTTTTGCTATCACCTGCCAACAGCGGGGGGGAGCACGGTGTGTGTGTGTGTCGCACACACATCTGCCCACATCCACAATGCAATGTCCTCCCCCCGCGCATGCGCGCACAACCACCACTACCCTGCACTGTCCTCTCCATGCATGCGCGCAGGCCCCACTGAAGCCTCCGGAGTTCTGGTAGGCCTGTTGGGCTGCTTTTCGCCCTCCCCAAGCTTCAGGGGTCTTTCCTGAAGCCTGGGGTGGGCAAAAATGGCTTCCCTCGCCCTCTGGAAGGGCAAAAATCAGCTGGCCAGTGTGTGCCTGCGCGCTGGAGCTGACATAGGGCAATGCCTCACATGCCCTCAGATATGGCTCCACATGCCACCTGTGGCACACGTGCCATAGGTTCGCCATCACGGGGTTAGGACCTTTAAATCTACAAAGCTCCAAAAGTAAGTAAGAAGTAAACCGATTTGCAGAGACAGGTTCATATTCATGCAGTAACTTATCAGAAATTAGATTTCTGGCAGGCAAAGTTCTCCTGTGATTTAACTGACTGGAGTTTAAGTCCTAAAAGATGTGATCATTTTAATTCAAAGCCATTCGAAGAATTCAAAGCTTGTATGTTTGATTGGAATAAGAATAAGAGCTTTGGAAATCAGTGTCTTTGCTTCTCTCAGCTCTTACACCTAGTGCAAATATCCATTTAATGAAGAACTACTCTTAAGGCAAGCAAGGTAGGTCTCTCATACCCTATCTGTGCTTCTTTTTTACAGCCCCCAGAGCTTAGAAGATCAAAATTATCCTCTTATAAAAAAGCAGAACAAGTGTGAAAATAGTTTTGCCCCAAAAGATCCAAGGGAAAAACAACCCTTTCTCCTTTTGTAAAAGGATTACCATGTAGGAATGTTGTCTGCTTGCCAATATACAGTCACCTATCTTAATCACTATTATTCTGTGTTATAGTGACAGTAGTAGTTTTTTTAATTGTTTCAGTGAAGTCGTCTGTGTTTGCTGCAGCTCAAAATAAACTCAATTTGATGGATGTTATCAGTGTCCACATTTTTGCCTTTGCATTTAATAGCATGGGCTTGCTTCCCCAGATCCTGAGGATTATTTCTGCTTACAATGGAGATGTGGGCCTTATAGCCATGAATGGAAATACGCCTCTTCATTATGCTGCTGCTGGAGGTTTTACCGAGTGCTGCAAGTTTATCGGCCAAAGAGGTAAATTATAAATGTTGGACAATGAAGAGCCTCTAAAGTAAATGTAGAGTTTCAGATGTCTGATCTTTGAACTCATTGTTGCTTATCCAAAACCATTGGTTGGGCTTTCTTCCTTTCCAACTGTGATCTAATCAATGAAGATGGGAACTCAATTCCAGGTCCATTGCTAATAAAATATTATCCAAGGTTAAATCCTGAATGAAAGTACAAACCAAGCATATATTTATATTTCCAAAGTGTCATGAAGTAGATTAAGTTGAGAGAGCAGGGACGTAGTATAACCACACTCCATGGATATTCCATGTCACTGGCCAAAAGCTTCTTCCAGACGTTTGGTGCTATGTTACTATGACCAAAATACTGTAAGAATGCAATCAATGTACTACATACAATGTAAGAGCCATGGTGGCACAGTGGTTAGAATGCAGTACTGCAGGCTACTTCTGCTGACTGCCGGCTGACTGCAATTTGGCAGTTCCAATCCCACCAGGCTCAAGGTTGAGTCAGCCTTTTCATCCTTTCGAGGTGGGTAAAATAAGGACTCAGATTGTTGGGGGCAATAGGCTGACCACTTAGAGAGGGCTGTAGGCACTGTGAAGTGATGTATAAGTCTAAGTGTTACTGCTATTTAAGTGTTACTATTGCTATCTAAGTGTCTTCCTGAACTAATCAGATGGTAATGGGCTACTGAGACTTCTTGTCTTCTAGCACTTCAGTGTTGCCCAGTCAAGAGAAGCTTGCAATTTCAGGTGTTCCATAAAGGCCATGGACTGTCTCAATTGGTATTTGGCCTTGCCTATGCAGTGAGGCTGAATGTTGTATTCAGTTCATCTTGAACCAATAATCTAAATGTGTGGCTGCTATTGAGAATTGCGGTTGGTACCCAATGCAGCAGATAAACTAGTATAGGATATAGGGAACAATTAATCTGTCCATTGAAAGATCTCTACTGGATGTCAATTCATCTTTAGAACACTAAATGCTTGGGACCTGCCTATCCAATGACTGCCTCTTCCTAGCTGAACCTACTTGGTTACTCAGAGTAGAGGAGCAGTCCTTTGGAGTCCTGAGGTTTTCAGAAACTTAGGTCCTCTTCAGTATGGGTCTCCGGTTTATATTGCTTTCCCTTAGATACCGTAGATATGTTCAACCCCATTTTTTTAGTGTTTAGAACAATTGTAAAAACATCTCTCTGTGAAGATACTTTTTGTTAATTTATTGCTTTTAACATTATGTTTTTTTATTGTGTATTTTTGAAATCTGCTTTGCAAGTGAAATATAAGTGAAAAAGCCAGGTATAAACTTAATAAATAAATATATATATTACACACACACACGCGCACACAAGCTAATTGAGTCTTGGTTTGGATCCAACACATTCGTTCTGTTCAGATTATATTTTGTCAAGATGGTTTATCAGGTAATCTCCGGGTGATGTTAGTTTAATGATACTTGCAGAAGCAAATCTTTTGTACTTACAACTGTCATATAAGCCATGATTCTGCATCATCATAGTGAGGATTCCATATAAAATTCAGTAATGACGATATTGTGTCTGCAACATTCTACCTTAATAATTTCACCAGTAAGCAATAGACAGCCAGTACAGAACCTTACTAGCTGTAATGTTCACTGCTCTGTATTTTAAGAATCATTTACACCAGTGGTTCCCAACCTTTTCTTCACCATGCACCCCCTTTAAATACCTTTTGTGGCCACAGACCATGGCCATAGACCACCAAGAGTTAACTCAAGATTTAAATCATAACATTTCTTCAAGCCTTCACAGTCCCCCTGTGATGACATCACGCCTTCCCCAGGGATATGTGAACCACAGGTTGAGAACCACTGATTCCTGATCTCCAGCCACAACTTGTTTTCAATGTATTTCTTCTAAATTTGTAGGTTGTGATCCTACTTGGAGAAACTTAGAGAAGAAAATACCAAGGCAGGTTGCTAAAGAAGCGGGTTTCAAAGCTGCTGCAAAGGAGATACGTAAAATTGAGCGGCGATTTGCCAAATTTTTAAAACCTAAACCTGGAGTTAAGGACCCCAATCCACCTTGGGCTGTCAGGTTGCATGATTGGTCTGGAGAAAACCAGGCGGCCCTTCGTGAAGTATTCGAGACATATGATCGAGGGGATGGGACCGTGACCAAGGAAGATTTTATATCCATTATTGAGGAAAGGTATCCATTTATCGAGCCGGATCAGCTACATACAATAGCTCAGTTTCATGAGAAAACACGTGGCGCAGGAGTTAACATTGAAGAATTTCTGAAGGGCAGCCGATACTTGCAGAAGGCTTTCCTCCTTGGGAGTTATGGTCCAAAGAAGAAGAAGGCCAAGAAAGCAAAAGGCAAAAAAGGAAAATTTGCCATGCCAATGCCAATCTGTGTCATTCCAGAGAGCTCTCGCCTTCGTCGGACAGACGGGGGACCCCCAGAATACATGATTGAAACTTATCAAAATGTAACTGACTGCACTCGGTTTAACCGGGATCACCCTCCGGAACATCCATTGCAGGATGATTCCTGGTGGTACATTGAAGACCCGCCAAAGAACTATGCCAACATCAATTATCTTGCCAAAGAAGGGGACCTTTCATCTATAAAGAAAGCATTCGAGGCAGGGGTGCCGGTAGATATCCGAGACCATTTCTATAAGACTCCGTTGATGGCTGCCTGTGCAAGTGGCAACATGGAAGCAGTACAATTCCTTCTCGAAAAGGGGTGAGCTAACTTTTTTTTTTATGGCTTGCCAGGAATCCAAGAATAGAATTCCACGGTCAAAAATAAAAATCATGGTTGGATTGGTGATAGGTTTCTAGTATGAGGCGATGACCATGTAGTGACCAGGGCAATGTTGAATAGAGCATATTTTGAAGCTTGCTGGGTTCCTTATTGAACTGCAAGCCTATCCTAGTCAGTGGCCATAACTGTTGTGGAGGCAAGCCAAGAATGCAAAACCAAGATGAGGGAGGGTAGAGTTCTATAGAAACAGGCATGGCATCTGGTAAACCTGTGATATTTTGTTGAACACACTTGCCTTTCTCATTTGTGCTTGACAACTTTGTCATTTAGTCCATATTGGAAGTCATCTGAGTTTGGGCTCATCGAAGTAGCTTGCTGCATTTATTTATTGTCATGTCTGTAATTGCTTTTTTCTACAGGCATCCCTTTGTAGTGGTGGGAACGATGGAAAAATGTTCTTCGTAGGGGAAAAAATCAAAGTCCTCACCACCTCCAGATCAGTAGTTCTCCTGTTCCCTGAAAGTGAATTAAAATAGTGTGGCAAAATAAATAAGATCTAGGATTTAGCAGAAAGAAGGGAAGGTGGTAATGAATAAGTTTTAAAGAGTAATTGTATAAGTAACAAAGGATGAGTCCAACAATCAACTCATCCTCAAAACCTACTAAATAACTAAAGGCCTTATTTTTTCAGTCCTGGTTATGTTTCTAGGGCTGAGGGTTTGAATTAAGGAAGAGGCTGGGATGATATGCATTGGTCCTGCTCTCAGTGGCTTTTCAATTTGCTCATCTTGCCCTTTGTCCCAACGGTGCTTTTTCAAAAGGCAATTGGACTTCGTTTTTGCCTTCAAGACATTTTGCTTCTCATCCACTGAAGCTTCTTCAGTTCTGACTGAATAGTGGTGAATGGAAGGATTTATATTCTGTGCTGTCATCTGGTCGTTAGAATAATAATAAAAAGAACTGGCTAGAAAAGCAAGGGATATAAATCTTTCCATTCTCCTCCATTCTGTCAGAACTGAAAAAGCTTCTTGGATGAGCAGTGAAATGTCTTCAAGGAAAAAATGAACCCCAGTTGCCTTTTCAAAAAGCATCTTTGGGACAACCAGGACCTGGACGACTGAGAATCTCCATAGATATCTTGCCCTTTGCTCTTCAATCTCTTTAGATTGAGTGGGCAGGTCCAAACAGGAGTGTACTGATATTTGCTTGAATGTTTAAGTACAATTTTGATCTTGTAAATCCAGCCTTATTAGGGCCATGGTGTGCACAAGAGAACTGTGAGTACAGCTACCCCCTCAGACAGGACAGAAAGGTTGGGGAGAACAAGAGGCTGAGCAAATATCAAATACAAGAGGTGGGCCAATTTGGGTTCAAGCTTTGTATGCAGCCCTAGACATGATTCACATCTCTTTAGGATCCTACCTAGGCTATTTAGTTTGGTAGAGCTTCATAGACTAAAGGAGGCTGTAATCCACAGCATTTATGCTGTACTGTAACACAGTTAATTGCATTACAATTATACTGCAATGCATTTATTTACCTTTGGTGCCATTACTTTTGTTGTTTTTAATCAGACTCAAATCGACTGCCAGTTGCTTTCACTGAATGATTCATTCTTTCAAAAGAAAATAAAAACAACCCCTCTCCATTTCTCAGTTAATTTAGTTGGGATGCTGAGAGATGAGAGTTTTGGCATTATTTCAACACAGGAAGAGAATTCAGTGAAGGACTGCAATTTGCCATCTCCATAGTCCATTAATACTAGGTCCCTTTGCCTAGAATCAGTTGAAGGATACAAAGAAAAGCACAAATGTGCCTTACAAAGTTTTGGTTTTCTCTACGTACAGGGCAAATGTGAATACCACAGATAATTTCTTGTGGACTCCTCTCCATCATGCCTGCCATGCAGGACAGCAAGACATTGCTGAACTCCTTATGAAAGCTGGTGCCACAATAGATGCCGTTTCGATCAATGATGGAACCCCATTGATGAGGGGTATTGAGAGTAGCCGCTTGGACACTGTGCAGTATTTAATCAACAGTGGTGCTAAGGCGCAGAAGACAAACCGAAGAGGTAAAGTTTTACGCTGTTATAATTATCAGCCGTGGTGGCCCAGTGGTTAGAATGCAGTACTGCATACTACTGTTAGCTGCCTGCAGTTCTGCAGTTCAAATCTCACCAGGCTCAAAGTTGACTCAGCCTTCCATCCTTCTGACGTGGGTAAAAAGAGGACCCAGATTGTTTGGGGGGGCAATATGCTGACTCTGTAAACCGCTTGGAGAGGGCTGTAAAGCACTGTGAAAGCGGTATGTAAGTCTAAGTGCTATTGCTATTATTACTCAATGTATTATTGGTTAAGAGGTTAAATATGGATGAATAAGCAGCTATAGAAAGGTTCTTCCCCCTTTTAAATAACATTATGGAGTTAATTGATTTTCAAAATATTGATTAACATAATAAATAGATGACTTGACTTTTTGCTTCATTCTTTTTTCTTCTTTCCAGTTGATTTTTACCAGCTGCCTTAATGTTTTATTCCTAGTGTCTGTCTTGCTTGGTTGTAATGTTTGCTCGTTTTACACTGTACAATTCTTAGAGGGCACTGGGCAGCCATCAATGCATGGTGCACTGGGAGTTTTATTTTTCAGCCAGCTTGCCGCAATGCATGAGGCTGATCAAGGCTTAGAGGGAATGACTTGCACAAAGCCACCGGCAGGCTTTCATGCCTAAGAGAAAACACAGGCACTTGCTTTTCTCTGCTTCTAGTCCAGCAACTTAACCACCGCATCATACCAACTCTCATTTTAATTAGTTATTGATCCTTTTACATATTTTAGCATTGAACTTCACAGACTCTTTTAAGAGCATAGCCCTATGGCCAGCTGAAGCCACAGGGAGAGATGAGCCCTCCCACAAAAAGAGCATTGATATAGTTTCCAGAGCCTCTTCCAAAGTTGCCTGCATAGTGTAATTTATAATGTGGTGGAGGATAATTTTATTGAAAACCTGGCGATATTAACATGAAATACTGTGCTATCGATTAACCCAGTGTAATTTAAACAATTGAAGTTCAACAGATAGAATATCACCCCTCTTGTACCGCTGAGGATGCAAAGAAAACGAAACAATGATGTGACTAACTAGAAGCTTATCAGAAATCTAATCTGATTTCTTAGTGCAGCATCCATACGGAATCCAAACATTATTTATTGAAAAGCCAATACTATCTTGTGATAGTACAGCAGCTGCTCAGTTCAATAAATGTGTTACAGTGATCAACCTTCCTCTCCTCCACACTTTAATAAAATTACATTTTGAAAAATAAGAAGTCTTTTGTTTCAAAAGGGAGATGGGCAAAAGAAAGGCTTTCCAGTGGATCTCCTGGAGACTTTTGGGAAGGGATAAGGGGCAACAAAAAAGAAGGAGCAGACTCATATAAATACATGGGACATCTTTAGGAAAGATTGGTTGGTGAAGCTGAAGGATGTGCCAAGATCAGTGGTGGGTTTCAATTTTTTTTACTTCTGGTTCTGTGGGTGTGGCGTGACTTGGTGGGCATGGCAGGGGACGGTTACTACAAAATCCCCATTTCCTCCTGATCAGTTGGGACTTGGGAGGCAGAGTATAGATGGGGGCGGGACCAGTCAGAGGTGGTATTTACCGGTTCTCCAAACTACTCAAAATTTCACTACCGGTTCTCCAGAACTGATCAGAACCTGCTGAAACCCACCTCTGGCCAAAATTCTTTAGCAGTGAGATAAAAGCTATGGAAGATTTGTATGTAAAAGGGAAGAAATTATGCTGGATTGCAGGTGGACAAGAAACCAGCATAGGAATTTAGGAAAAGATTCCATTCCAAGTCATCAGAAGGGTAAGTTACTTTCAACAGAGTTCAAAAGGTATGATGTGATAGTAGAAGATCAAAGAGGAGACAGTTGTAGCAAGAGCTGATCGAAGTCTAAGCCAGAGATCCAGCAAAGGGACAGTATTTGCTCAGTTCTATGTACAGAGAAGCTGAGAACATTCCAGTATTTACCATAAGTTTTATTTAATAGGACAAAACACACTGGAAATTGCCAGGGCCTATGCAGACAACCGACTGATCCACCTCATTCAAGATACCTTGGACCGCTTGCCACAAACCATAGAAGTCAAAGGGGATAAGAAGAAAGGGAAAAAAGGGGGCAAGCCTAAAGCCCCTGCTACTTCTCCTACTCCAGCTCCATCAGGAGTTCAAGCTCCCAAGGCAAAGTCTGAAGAAGAATCAAAGGAGTCTGTGAAAGAGGAGGTATGAGAACCACGATTCTTTGGCTTGAATTCGCTTTTTCATAATGTTTGAAAAATCACTTTAAGAGAACGTTGACTGGAAGGGAACTCCTGTCTCTGGTATGATGCCATGGGATTTCCATTGGGGTGCACCAGAAACACCCTCCCTCCCCCTCTTGATCCCATTGAAGCAATCCTTCTGAATTATGGAAGGACCACAATATAATTTCTGTCCGTTCTCTGCTTGAGTCCCTACAACCACCACCACAGGAAAGGATCTCTGCATGCTTGGCACTGCTTGGAAGCAGGACAGGGGGATTCGGAAACTCTTCCCCATGGAAGCTTAAATAGATTACATGCTAATAAAGCAAATACTATGGGTTTTGTTGCAGAGTTTTTGAAGAATAGCATGACAAGGGAAGTGTCCTTATCAGTAGGAAAAAACAATAAGGAAGAGGGTCATAGGAAGCTGCTTCATTATAGTAATGCCATTGGTCCATCCACAAGTCCGTCAACTGTTCTCAAGAGTTTGAAGTAGGGTGGAGGTGATTGTTTGCTTTTTTTGTCAGACTTATCTGGAGATTACTATGATTGAATCTAGGATCTTTTAAATACAACAGGTCTTCTATTCCCTTTTTCTGATAATTAAGAATCAAAGTTTAAATCAAAACATCCTTCTCAAGTTCCAGCCTTTGGTTTTAACTTTTTAATTGCAAAAAAACCAAGAGATTTAGCAGCATAAAGCCTTGAAAATCCCAATATAATTTACATTGTGTATTTCAGATGCTACAACCCCTTGATTCTATTGTTGAGAAATCACTCTTTGAAGAAGAGAAGGAATCCATCAAGGATAATGTAGTTTATCTGAATTCCCTGATAACCAGAGGGGTTACAAAGAAACTTAATATCACTTTCACACCACAGAGAGTAAGTACCACTATAAAATAGGATTATAGTTATAATTAACTGAGCTCCAAATATATTATGGAATACATTTCTGGTGGGTCTCATATCTACTAGTTTAGATCATTGTATTCGTTGGGTCCTATTCGGTTTATATTTCCCATTTGTTCCAACTCAGGTGGTTGAAAATCCTAAAATTCTACTGTCATTAAGCCATTGGGATAATAAAAGTATGCTGCTTGCAAAATTACAATCTCAGGGATAATACTATAATTTCCTAATGTTCTCCAGATCTTGAGGCATCCATGGTAGATGGTTGGGTGTGTCAAAGAGTAAATATGGTAGATACAGCAGACAATCAAAGCTTTTGCTCCCTTCATGCATGATACCCATGAAACACATGTAAAAAGGAGATGGGGTTCCATTTGTGTAGTTGTAGCCACCATCTTTACTTTTTTAAACCTACCTCCATCTTCCTCCCATCCAGTTCTATAGGAATCCTTCTGATAATTAGAATAGTTGATTTTCCCTAAGGCAGCTTGTTCTAGATCAAAGGATAGTCAGATAATTATTATCATCAAACCAAATCTTGACCTTAAAGAAATTCGATAGGGCCCAGCATGGCTATACCAAATTGATAGAAGACTTTCATTTATCAAGAAAATACCTTCTCCCAAGTATTCATAAGCTTGTTTGTAGTTGAATATATTTCCTGTGTCATAGTGGCGCAATGGTTAGAATGCAGTAGTGCAAGCTAATTCTGCTACTTTGAGTCTTACCGGCTCAAGGTTGACTCAGCCTTTCATCCTTCTGAAATCAGTAAAATGAGGACCCAGATTGTTGGGGGCAATACGCTGACTCTGTAAACCATTTAGAGAGGGCTGTAAAACACAGTGAAGTGCTATATAAGTCTTAAGTGCTATTGCTGTTGCTTTGAGTATACTGAATATAAAGAAGTAGAAATAACTTACACAGTAAGTTATTCATTCATTACTGTTTCTTGATAACATGCTGCCAATATTATAAATTGCCTGTTAGAGAATTGGTTAATGAGACAAGCACACTTTTGCTGCATAGATGCTCACCAACCATATTCTTGATGATAGGTTTGATACCAACAGACTGAGAATTCCAGACAGTCATTCTAGGACATTTGCAATAACTTTTGCTTTTTTCAGAGCAGATCAATATGATTCCTTAATATATCATGCTGCATGTTGATTAAGAACTGCTTTTCTTTTTCAAGACTTGGAGTCCTGAAGCAACCACAAAAGATCTTCTCAAAAAGAGGGAATTACGTCGGCAGCGTTTTACTTATGAGGTGGACTTTGATGATTTCATGATGCCTTTTAAGAAGAATTTCATGGAGAAAGTCCGTACAATGCAACAGAACGCTGCTTTGCATTAATCACGATGTGATTTCTGCATGGATCTTAAAAAAGTGAACGGGAGGGGATCTCCCTCTCAAGAAAAATTCTTTGGAGAGGCCTAAATCATGTTTTTTTTCCTAATTATGGTGAAAGTTTTATTTTCTTCTTCCTTGGTTTCAGCACAGGGCATCTTAAAACCAGAGAAGGTTTTGTGCCTAAAAATTGGAAAACAATCCATCTTTTCCTGTAATATGCTGCACTGAATTTTGTTGGGCTGAGCTGGTATATTAGCCCCAATAAATAACTAATTGGTCTCTCTTGTTCAATCAGATCTTAATTCATCCCATTCCTTAGAAAAAAATGATTCACCCCCACTGTGGAAACTTGAATTATTTCTGGTGCTATAAATCTGAGTGACTGAATAAGGTGTCTGATAGTTCAAATCTAGAGCAGCTGAAGGATTTGTGCAAATCCACTGAATTTTCCCCTTGAGACTCAGACCCTGGAAGAATGCAAGATGTGTCTTTTTTTTCCTGTTAAGGTACATTTAGGGCAGGAAGGTATTTGGTTTTAACATGCAGGAGAGAGATTGATTTTGACCACAGCCCTGTGCCAGATAATTGTAAACAAATCAATTGTTACAGATTTATGAGAGAAGGACATTTCAGTTGATTAGGAACAAGTGACACGTTCAAAAATTTCTTCATTGCCCTTCATGGCTGAGGTAAAATTTGCATATTTTCACATTCTTCAGGATATATCAGTAATAGCCATAGCAAACTGAGATTATTGTTTGTGCAGTATTTTCCTGCACCTTACTTGTAGTGTTTTAAATTGCCACTGGCAATGAAGTAAATTAAGATTAGGAATAACACACAATTTTATTTTTTTGCTAGGGTGAGTCCCTAAACCCTTCTACATTTTGCTGAATTACAACTTTCAGCAGTTCCACCTGGTGTGGCTAGGGGCAGGATTATTGGGGGTCATAATTCAGCATTAGGGGAAAGGAGGAGGAAAAACAATTTTAACAGAAAATGAGGGCATTTTCCCCAAATTGCCTTCTGGATTAAACCTAAATGAAAGCAAAGTTTCTGCAACAATCATCTTTAGCACTGGGCTGAAAAAAACCAGCACATTTATGATTATGGAGAAATTAAGGAAAATGTTAATCATATTGCAAATGTCTTCTCTGCTGCCTGCTCTTGTTCAGTAAACCACTAAGGATTTTTAGTTTCCAAACCTATTTTAAGCTCAAATGCCTTTGCTCTGTTTTTTGCACCTATTTTGAGAATCTCTATTATGACATGGAATCTATGGTTCGCTTTCAGCCATTCACATTCTCAACTGCAACCGTTATTCTTTTTTCTAAGTAGTAGTTTTATTAGAAATTAAAATTAAAAAGATAAAAACAAATGCAAAATTAAAGAAATAAAAGGATAAAAGAAGAAAAGAGAAAACAAAGATAGTAAAAAAAGAATATAATAAAAAGGAAAGAAAGGTGTAAAGAAATGACTTCACCCTCCACAACAAGTATACACAATTTTAGTAACTTATCACCTTTTCTGATAGTATAACAAATATTCCTTCTTCCCATATCCCACCTCTTATCTGTATACACATCCTTAAAGTGTGGTTCCATACTTACCAGCAAAAGTCCTTTAAGGGTTACCAGAGATAACATTTCTAAAATATGGTCAAATAAACCAACTTTTCCTTTTGCTTTTAACCATCTTGATCTGTAGTGCCTTGAATTACATCTTCTAGAACTTGATTCCTTTTCATTTTTTTTATCCCTTCTCACAAAATTCTTTAAAGCTTTAAACAAACCCCCTTTTCTAAAGCCAATATAGGAAAGTTATCCAGGCTACTTTTGCTTTGCTATTTGTAGAGGTAGTCCTCAACTTACAATCGCAACGGAGCCCAAAATTCCCATTGCTAAGCAAGACTGTTGTTAAGTGAGCTGCACTCCATTTTACAATCTGTTTTGCCACAGTTGTTAAGTAAATCGCTGCCATTGTTAAGTGATTCATTTGATGGTGAAGCAAATCTAAGTTCCCCCCTTGATTTCGCTTGTCGGAAGCCAGCTGGGAAAGTTATAAAGGGTGATCACATGACCACAGGACACTGCAACTGTCGTAGATACATGCCAGTTGCCAAGTGCTCGAATTTTGATCACATGACCATGGGGATGCTGCAACGGGGATAAGTATGAAAAACGGTCATAGGTCTCTTTTTTTCATTGTAACTTTGCCATTGTAACTTTGAATAGTCGCTAAATGCATGGTTGTAACTCAAAGACTATCTGTATATCCCTTTTAATTATTAAGACATCAGCCGGGGGCATTTGCATATCCATTGTAACATCTTTTTCCTTACATTCCTATAGCCTGTCATTTTAAAATCATTAGGAATAATCCAAGGCCCAAAATTTTAAAAAGTGGACTCAAATTTTGTTGGGAGCAGATAACTGTAGTCTCCTTGATAGAGTCATCATATTTTTTTAACATCATGAGGAAGTTGTACGTAGAGTACTGTGTGCTTTCTTGAGAATTCTTATTCAACCATAAGGAAATGTATCAAAATGAAAATAATTATAGAATCATCATCTTCCTTTTGGGTTTCTCCAGAAATCCTAAATTATAATTTCCAAATGTATGGTTCAGCAGTTCCAAAGTCAGTCCTTGGGAGTTGTAATTCCTTTGGAAGTTTGGGGAGGACTGTAATAAAAGAATAATTAAAGAAACCAAAGGTAACTATTGAGGTATGATGAAAAAGAGCAGAGGTATATTTTTGGTATTTTTTTAAGCTTGACAAACTGATTTAAATTCACATTTTATTTTGAGTAGTTATCCACAGATGTTTTCTTAAGTGGAAAATGGTTGGATGACATAACAAATTCTTACCAGAATACAGTAGTGTTTTCTTTACTATTGGGTGATGTTAACATTGAAATCAGAAATGAACTAAGTGCATTAAAAAGAAACCTATTTTAATAAAAGAAATTGGTGGCTCTTCATGTATTTTATAGATTTTGGTTTGAGTTCCTCAGCCCTTGAGGAACTCTCTGGTATATGAGAGAGCTGCTACAATGAGAGTAAAAGTAAAAATTCAGAGATCGGTTGTCAATAATCTTTTGTGATAGACTATAACACAGCAGCTTAGAAAGTTTTAGGCTTTAATGTAACTGAGAAAATAGTGGATCATGTTTGGGTCAAGATCCAGAGTATCCAACTCTCTGGTCAACTGTTAATTAAGTGATCAGTCATTTACATTACTAGAGATATGAATGATGGTGGGTAGGGCTACTTTCTAGTAATGGATGTGACCAAATGACTGGACTTCTCTTTTTAAAGTCCTTTTCTGTTGTTTTATTCATGTGATGTTCCACTGCGCAAGTGGAATTGCATTGTCTTGTCACACATCTCAACTCATCTCCTCTCCTGCTGTCAGCATGTTGTCAAGCTCTCCACAGCTGACAAAAACAAGGGATCAAAAGCAATATGGATTTCAAGATGATTTCTTTAATGGAATGTCTTTGAATATTAGTAGCTCGGGTTGGTAGTTTTGTTGTTGGTTTGAGCTGCGAGCTTGGCGATTTGGTTGCAAACATTTCGTCCCCATTCGAGGGGACATCTTC
>JANHFT010008753.1:44877-58828 GCA_032467955.1 Pseudoxenodon macrops
CTTTAACCTTAGACTGTCTACTGTAGACCTCACCCCATTCCTAAGAGGTCTTTAAGGGGCATGCATAAGCGCACCAGTGTGCCTACTGTCCCTGTCCTAATGACCCCATTTCTCTGAATCCATCTCATGTATTCAAAATCTTGTTCATACTTATATCTATTTTCTAATATATGCTTGATGAAAATAAATAAATAAATAAATGTCTGGTTTTTGGTTATTTGATGGACCAATTTTCTTCACACTTTCCAGTCCTGTATGGCTTCTTTCATTTATTTAATGATGAAACTGTCTGTTCTTTGCCTCTTCTTAAATATACTTTCTGTTTGTTTCTCTCTGATTCTATGTCTTATTCTATTTCCATTATAAACTTTGTTTAATTTGGCCCTTTGTTGCTGAACTATCTAATTGCCTATAGATTTTTATAGCCATTATGCATGCTGCCCATAGTTAGTACGCGTGGCTGGGATGTAATTTTGGATCATTCCTTTCCCACCACCATCCCACAAACACCTTGAGAAATGTGAGAGAAGCTCTGGTGGCATTAGCATCTTGCCTTTATTTTTAGCTCCGCACTTTCCCTGTTTTTCTCTCCCTCTTCTGCAGGGCTCTGCATTCTGCTCTTCTCGATCACCCCTGCCAATGCAAGATGTTTTTTTTTAAATCTCGTAGGGAAAATTCTCACTGTGATATTTTGAGCCATGCTAGATGCTAAGTCTGTGCTGAAGATTTGTATTCAAGTCAGCCTTGGCATCTGTTTTATTGACATTCACTGCCCCTTCCTAAAAGTACGCTTTTTACAGCTTCTCTGTGACAAACAACTTCAAACTGCTAGCCTTTTAGAGGAGGGATAAGTAAATGCTTCACTGGGGTGTGGTAATCTGACAAAACTATGTTTATTCCAATAATTTTAGCATGGTCTCAAAATCTAAAAGTATCACTGATAATAGATGGGGACATGTGCTTCTGGAACGTATAAGAAGCCTTAGAACATAGCAGGGGTTCTTCAAACCTGGCAACTTTAAGACTTGTGGATTTCAACTCCCAGAATTCCTCAGCCAGCCAGGGGAATTCTGGGGGTTGAAGTCCACAAATCTTAAAGTTGCCAAGTTGGAGATCTCTGGATTATAGCATGGGGGAGCAACCACAATTCCATAGAGATCCTCAATTCCATAGATATTTTTTTTATAGCAATAGCACTTAGACTTCTATACCGCTCCATAGTGGTTTACAGCACTCTCTCAGTGGTTTACAGAGTCAATCTATTGCCTCCAACAATCTGGATCCTCATTTTACCAACTTCAGAAGAATGGAAGGCTGAGTCAACCTCGAACCAGTCAAGGATCGAACTCTTGACTGTGGGGCAAGTTACTGCAATACTGTTATTCTAACCACTGCACCACCATGGCCCAGAGATCCTCCAATTACACCCCAATAATTGAAAATTATTTGTATCTTAAATTCTATTCATAATTTAAGTAGGAAACTTCCTTAGAAGAGATTTTTGTCAGGGAGCCAAACATAGTGTTCCCTATCCAGTGAGTTTCAACTCGGAGGAACCACAGTGCAGCCATTCAATAGCAGTGTAGGAGCACACCTGTTTTTCCAGAATGAATAATGAGATGTTATTTCTTTTCCATTTCCCTATATAACTGGAAGCCAAGAAATGGCCTAGCCTCCTCAGTTACTTCTAGAAGTAGCATACCAGAAGGCAAGTTGTATAAAAAAATCTGTTCTCCTCCCTAATTATTTTTAGCCGCCACCCAATCTGAGGCAACCAACTCATTCTGTTTACTTATCTCTTTTACAAGGCTCCTTGTCTGATTCTTTGGATCTGCCTCAAGCAGGGGCCAGACAGGATTTATGCTTTTGTTCTGTGAAGAATGATATTTCTTTTAGAGAAGAAGTCCTTGGGAAAACTGAAAATTCACTCGTCCTCATTGTCTTTCTCTTAATTTGGGAGTTCCTGTTTATTTGCATTTTATAGTAGTTTTATCTTAAACACATTGGAAAGCTTTTCATCCTTAAAGGTAGCTCAGGATTAATGTATTCTGGGGAGATGACAAATATCTTCATTAGATAGTTACTGCTACTGGATATACTGTAGCATTTACATTCTAGTATCTTTACTGATGTTCCAGAAAGACAGGTCTGAAAATCTTTCATAGTAACTGAAACTGTGCTGCTGTTGTTTTTAATCAGTTCTGAATCTCCTTGAAACTAGGAGCACTCAGTATCCTTGAAAGAAAAGGAAAAAAAAACCCACCTCTGTAGCCATTCATAATTCCTGTAGGATTTTTCTTCAGTTTTTCTTCTTTCAAATGTTTCATCATTTTAAACTTTTCTTCAAATTAAGGTGCATTAAAGCCCTTGATTATTTTTGTTGCCTTTTGCTACCTTTTGCATTTCTTTGCCACCCCCATATATACCTCACCCTAATTTTGATCTTGAGATATAAATGCTAACTGGATTATTTGTAAAGACAATATTGTCTTTGAAGTTTGCAATTAAAAAAAACAACAATCCATAGAGATCCAAGGATGTGGAATATTCTGATTCAACTCATTAAAACCTAGAAATGTACAATATCCTTCTATAGCAGGGCTGTCAAACTCCTGGTCCATAGGCTGGATGTGCCACGTGCTGCCCACGCCTACGCCCGGTTTAGAAAGTCCCGATATGTCACGTGACACCATGAGTTTGACACCCCTCTTCTATAGGCATTGCACTGTAAATGAAATATAGGTCGTCCTCCCAGTATAAGTGAATCTGGCTTCTCTATTAACTTTCCTTGTCAGAAGGCCACAAAAGATGGTGGTCACATGACCCCAGGAACACTGCAACTGTCATAAATTTGAACTAGTTGACAAGCGTCCGAATGTAAATTACGTGACCATGGGGATGCTGCAATGGTCATAAGTGTGAAAAATTGTCTTAAGTCCCTTTTTTCAGTGCTGTTGTAATTTCAAATGGTCACTAAATGAACTATTGTAGGTCGAGGCCTACCTGTAGTTTACAATAACAATCTAGGCCAACTGCAATTTACGGCCTGCTAGGCCAGGCACTTCCAATTAGCAGTATATCAACTTTCTGCAATGGTTGCTGGCTTGGTCCTACAACCTCAGGCAAGGCATAGAGAAAGAGAGCACACGCTCCCAGTTCTGCCTTCAGCTTTATGATCACTAGTTCTGACATGACCTAAATTAGTCAATTTGCAGGGTCAGCTGTAAGGAAGCATCTTATTATGGCATCTTGTATTATTCAGAGCTGCTATACTCATTCAGTTTCTGTCCTGCTTTTCCTCCAAGAGCTCAAGAGGAAACACACAACACGCTGTGCTCCAATATTCTCTCCCGCCCCCTGCTGCCATTTTGTGGCTGGGTTGAGAGGAGAATGGTTGGTCCAGAGTCACTCACTGGCTTTCAGGGCTGAGGGCAGACTTGAACCGGACTCTTCAATGTGCTCACAACATGTTACTCTGTGTGCAGCTAAACCCACCTATCCTCCAATAAAACAGACCGCGTGTGTAGCTCTGGATGCTTTATTAAAGGAACAGGATGTATGACACAGTGGCGCTCTGTGTATGGGATGTGGATTTTTGTCCTCAGATGAACATGCGCTACAGATTAGGCTGGATTCTTCCTGGCGCTTCTGTTTCCTTCCGAATGCTAAAAGAAATGGAGTCTGGTTTCCCAGGTTGCACTTGTTTTGGGAATGAGGTTTTATGGGTAGATGACCCTTAAAGGGCTTCCAACAATACAGTATTTGGCCCCAACCACTAGATGGGGCTAGAGAACAACAACAATACATACACAAATTATATGCTGGGGCATGACACTCTCCTAGAGTCACTCAATGGCTTTGAGGACCGAGGGCAAACTTGAAGCTGAATCTTTAGTACAATGCTTTCCCCATTATACAGGTAGTCTTTGACTTACAACCATAGATTTAATGACTGTTTGATGTTAATGGCACTGAAACAAGTGACTTATGACCAGTCCTCACACTTACAACTGTTGCAGTATCACATGATCAAAATTCAGGTGCTTGGCAATTGGCATATATTTATAATTGTTGCAGCATCATATGATTCCCATGTTTTACCTTCCCAGCAGGCGTTTGACAAGCAAAGTCAATGGGGGAATCCGGATTTGCTTAACAGCCATGTGATTCATTTAACAACCATGGGGGAAAAAGTTTGTTAAATTGGATATAATTCACTTAACTGTCTTGCTTAGCAACAGAAATTTTAGTTCCAGTACGTTGAGAATTACCTGCACCAGATTGACTCTCTAGCTTGTTATTTCCATTTTTGATCTGGAAGTTGGGCTATTCTAAAACATTGTGGTAGGAGAGGAATTTTTACTACCACAAACCAGAGTGAAAATCCCCACTCATGACTTAGAATTTCTGGACAACAAAGATGGTAAATATAAGATATCCATGATGTTGCTTCTTTGAAAGGACTCAAACTCCACACAGAATTTCACCTGATACTATAAGTCTGTGGCAGCTGCTCTTTTTCAATTACAACAAGGGAAAATATCTAGATAAGATCCAAATGTGAAATTTAAATCAACCAAACAAACTATTATTTACCTTCCTGCAATCCAAGCAAATTCTGGAAGATTAACAATTGTCACATAGAAGTAGACATACAGACACATATATGCATAATACATACACATACACAAAAACATTTAAACCAGTATCAGTGGATTCACAGACATCACCGTTGGAAGAAATGTCCATCTGGGTTCAGTTCCAAGTGGGGAGAAAGACACTGGAAACATGGAGGCTGGTTGGAAAGATGTTTTAATGGTGAAGCAGAACCACCAAGCACGTGTGATTCTGGGTAGCTGGCCACATGGAGTGGAGACTGAGAGGTATTTATACCCTCTCTTGGACTTTGAACTTGATCTTCCTCTTCATGTGCCTAGAGCATGTATTCTATTGGTTCAGAGATGGATTTCAGCAGGTTCTGTCCAGTTCTGGAGAACCGGTAGCGGAAATTTTGAATACTTTGGAGAACCAGTAAATACCACCTCTGACTGCCCCTGCCACCATCTATTCTCTGCCTCCCAAGTCCCAGCTGATTGGGAGGAAATGGGGATTTTGCAGTAACATTCTCCTGCCACGCCCACCAAGCCATGCCCACAGAACCGGTAGTAAAACAAATTGAAACCCACCACTGTATTGGTTGCTGTCAGACTCCCATGGGGCCATGTGAGGTCATATTTGTCTTGAAGTCAAGTTTGGTTGAACCTTGGGCTGATGTAATGTAGGGGCTTGGTTGTGCCATGTGGTGAGCTCTGTTGATAGATAATCCCATTATGTCTTGGAGGGTCATGTCTTAATCCCATCATGCTGGAGCTGGAGGCTTTTTGTCTTGTAGATAGGCTGGCCCAGTCTTTCTCAATGGGCTCCAAATATCTGCTGGGGGCAGGGAGCTGCTCTTTGTCTTTAAAAACATGTTTCTCCTTTTCTCATCCAGGGAAATATAATATTCTGCCTTTTTAAAATATTCCTCAAAATATTTTATTCTTCTAGGAGCGGGATGGGTGCTAACTTTCTATATTACACTAAGCCGAAAGCAAAGGACACTATAATATAGTATTACAACCAGGATGGACTGAACCTTCCCTATTCCAAGACAAAATATGCCAGTTCTGTTCTCCCAGAACAGAAAATCCAAATAACAAGAAATAAATATTGCAGAACCTTTCTTAGCTCTTTAACCAGCTGCCTAAGGGAGCTTCCTCCTTCTGCTTACCAGTTAGGTAACCCTGTCAAGGGAGCCAATGAGAGAAAAGGAAAGGGAGAGACAGGATATACTGAAATAACTTCAGAAGCTGGTTATTATAAAACATCTCCACACAAAACTGGATGTAGTACAATGACACTCTTGATTGCTAAGGTGAGAGAACAAAGATTTTCTAAATAAAATAAAAAAATCAATGCCACAATGAAATAACCAGAGATATACTACCAAGGTGCTTTCAAAGAGGCAATATATAGGTGAATGTCAAAGGGAGTAACTGGCTTACTTACTTTGAGGAGCAAGGAATGAATGCGTGCATTGCTTTAATCATAGCAAGGCTGATTGAACTCAAGGCAGTTCATTCAGCGCAGGTCAGGGCTGAAGTAGATAAAAGAGAAAGAAACAGGAGTAAAGGCTACAGGAAGCTTTTCAAATCCTTCGGGGAGCTGGTTTTGGAAAGCTAAAAAGCCTCTGTGAAAAGGGGAATTATTGTATTGGTTCTCCACGCTGCCTATAAACAGGCAAGGCTGCTTGTAAGCAACCGCAGGGATTGCTTGCATTAGAAACATAGGGAATGATACAGTCAACGAACTTTTGCTCTGCCCTGGGCAACAGACAAAATGAGTTACCAAGGACCAAGGCGATGTTTCCATGTTGCTCATGAGTCTTCCCAGTTCTGTGCTTTGCCTTAAATATTCTGTAGCGATTTTGAGAAAGCTTGCAAAGCTCAGGGAGTAAACGTCCTTCAAGATTAGTTGCACTTGAAGGTTAAGCATTTGGTTATCTTGGCCCTCCTGTCCTTGCTGTGGGCGTGTGCGTGCACAGGCAGAAAAGTAATTAGGTGGAGGATGGGATCTCAGGAGCTTTATGATTCAGAAATTGTTACTCAGTTGTTGGCTAGCTAGTCAGCATTCAGTTTCAAAGCAGATGCATTCTTAAAAACACCGGATGTTTTAAAGCAGAGTCTAGACCACAGGTGTCAAAGTCACTGCGTTATGTTGCCGTCATTTGACATATCGTCATTTTTTTCCCTTCATAGAGCTGGGGTGGGCGTGGCCTGCACATGATGTATCTGGCCCCTGGGCTGTCAGTTTGACACTGCTGGGACTCTAAACCAGGGGTGTCAAACTCAAGGCCTGGGGGCCAGAACCAGCCCACGGGGTGCTTAGATCTGGCCCACGGGGCTGTTCTAGAAACAGGCCTGCAGTGCCTCTGCCAGCAAAAATGGAGCTTGAGAGGGCTGCGGGCAGGTCTCCAGAGCTCTATTTTCACTGGCAGAGAGTTGCAGGAGGCCGGCGCAGCCAAAAACGGAGCTCAGGAGGCCGTTTTCACTGGCAGAGTGCTCAGGCCACCTGACACAAATGACGTCAAGCTGGCCACACCCACCCCGGCCATGCCCATCCCAACCCCCCAAGGTAAAACATAACCCTCAATGAAATCGAGTTTGACACCCCTCTTCTAGACAATCACTTATCTGAAATAGTATAGGTTCTCCTGCTTGAGCAGGAGCCTGGACTAGAAGACCTCCAAGGTCCCTTCCATCTCTATTCTATTCTAAATTCTAAATCAGTATTCTCGTAATACCGAGTTACACATCTCCAATTAATTAATTGGTCTATCCTATCCTATCCTATCCTATCCTATCCTATCCTATCCTATCCTATCCTATCCTATCCTATCATATCATATTATATTATATTATATTATATTATATTGAAAAAAAATCAGATGGAAATACCATGGCATGGACTGACCTAAGACATGGTGTCAGCTGCATTTCAACTGGCTTTAAACCAGCAATGCCAATGAGTTGTAGCCATAATGGTAGTACAAGGAGCATATCTCCAAATACCAATTGCTGGACAACAGAAGCAGGAAAGCATTCTTGCCCTCATTCCACTTATGGGGTTATCAGAAAGGTCTCTTGATCCCTCTTGGGGAACCGAATGCTGGCCAAGGCAGATGATTGTCCCAAGTGCTTTAGCAGGATACTTCTCATCCTTATTTTAGATTGATTCCAGCAGTTCGGAAAACTCCCCAAATCATTGTAATTTCCCTAGTGCCTGAATGTAAATGTCATCCAAAAGTCTCCTGGGGATTTATATGAATTATAATCTCTCTACTCCTTTGTTGTCTTTCTTCACTGGCAGCTTATAGCTAACGTAGCATTTATCCACCGGCTACCTTTGTTAGTTTTGTCCTTTCACAGATAGAGCTTCTGCCTGTCCATCTCTCTTCTGTCTCCCTCCCCACCTGGCTAGTCAATGAAGCAATTCACTGCATCATTTGTGAGCAGGAGAGCTGCAATAGAACAGGTCGTATCCCTGCAGGATTGAATGGGTAAAGAAGAGAGAGAGAGAGAAAAGGGAAGGGAAGGGAAGAGAAGAGAAGAGAAGAGAAGAGAAGAGAAAAAAAGAAGGCAGGCTGATAAAGATTACCGGTATTCAGTCAGATCTGATTCCCTTAGGACAAAGTAGTAGAAACAAAAGCAAGAAACTAGAGCTCTGGGCAATGTCAGAGTGGAATTTGGGAGGGGGGGCAGGTATCATCATCAGAAATTGTTTGCCTTCCTACATGCTTGGGAAAGGGATGCAAAAATTGCAATAAAAAGGAACTTTTTCAATTTCAAATAGTTTGATATTGTGGGTCTGAGTTTGCATGGTATGTGCAGAGGCAGATAAGAGAATAAGAGAGTTGGAAGGAACCTTGGAGATCTTCTTGTCCAACCCCCTGCTCTGGCAGGAAACCCTATACCCTTTCAGACAAAGGGTTGTCCAATCTCTTCTTAAAAACCTCTAGTGTAGGAGCACCCACAACCTCTGGAGGCAAATCAGTTCACTGATTAATTGTTCTAACTATCAGGAAATTTCTGCTTAGTTCTAGGTTGCTTCTCTCCTTGATTAGTTTCCATCCATTTCTTCTTGTCCTGCCTTCAGGTGCTTTGGGGAATAGATTTGATCTCCTCTTCTTTGTGGCAGCCCCTGAGATATTGAAACACTGCTATCATGTCTCCCCTAGTCCTTCTTTTCATCAAACTAGACATGCCCAGTTCTTGCAACCGTTCTTCATATGCTTTAGCCTCCAGTCCCCTAATCATCTTTGTTGCTCTTCTCTGCACTCTTTCTAGAATCTCTAGAAAGAGTCTTTCTAGAGTTTGCATATAATTACCAAATTAAACACGCTTAAGGAAAGTTTCAGACACATTGCTGGGTAAACATTCCCCATATTTTCTAGGTATTATATTTTTTTCATGGTTTTTCTCACACACACACCCGATGCAATGCTTTTTTGTCTGTGTGTTTTCAACTAAGATGCATTTTGCTCTCCGTAACAGCAATTTCCTGGAATTGGCACAGCCAATTCCATTGGTCCTCTCAGCATCTATTTGCCTGTAAAAGGAGCTCCGTAACTCTCCTTTACTACGGAGGTGCTATCTGATTGAGGCTGAAGCATAAGGCAGACTCTGGGACTTATTTATGAAAATAAAACAGTTGGAAGCAGGACTTGCAGTTCAGTTGAAAGGAAACAGTGGGATTCTTTTGCCTTCTCTGTAGTGTCTTAATAGGTGAGCACAATAGATAGGAAAGATCAATGAGAAATTACATTCCCGGAGGGAAGAAAACATTGAAGGAAGCCAAAACATGAACAGGGGGGTTGATGGAGAGATTAAAAAAGCTCTGTTAAAGCCAAATATGACTCTATTCTTGAATAGGAGAGATGACAATAAACCAATGGGTCAATGTCACAGTCCAGGATTATACAATGTGTCTGATGTTGAAGGTCAGCACCTTGAGGCAATGTGTCAAGGACAGTGGTGAAATCCAACTATTTTTACTACCAGTTCTGTGGGCGTGGCAGGGAAGGATACTGCAAAATCCCCATTCCCTCCCCACTCCTGGGGGAAGGATGTTGTAAAAGCTCCATTCCCTCCCCACTCTGGGGCCACCCAAAGGTGGTATTTGCCGGTTCTCTGAACTACTCAAAGTTTCTGCTTTCGGTTGTCCAGAACCTGTCAGAACCTGCTGGATTTCACCCCTGGTCAAGGACCATAGTTTAGATGTATCTTTACTTTGGCTAGCCCAAGCCAAAGACTTGGGTCAAAAGAAGACTTGGCTTGGGCTAGACGCTAGAGTAAAGATTGAAATGGATTGACATTTAGTAAACTTAAAGCAATGCATTTGACTTGGTTATCCTCTATGCTTCCAAAGCTTTCCGCCTTTTAACACATTGACATTGCAGTGTAATGTCAACTTTTGGATGGATTCTTGAGGACATGTATGAAGATGCCCAATGCACTGGGAGCAGACAAAGGAATGGCAGGCGATCCACCTTTGCCCTTTGTTTCATAGACACTACAGGTTTTGTTAACAAACAATTGCCAACTATGAAGTCCATAGTAAGCTACGGGGATGTTAAAACGACAGATGCATGATGATATCCTGCAATGATTTCACAAACTTAATAAAAAGAAGGACTAGGGGAGACATGATAGCAGTGTTCCAATATCTCAGGGGCCGCCACAAAGAAGCAGGGGTCAAGCTATTCTCCAAAGCAGGAGAAGAAGCAATGGGTGGAAACTAATCAAGGAGAGAAGCAACTCAGAAGTAAGGAGATATTTCCTGACAGTGGGAACAATTAACCAGTGGAACAACTTGCCTCCAGAAGTTGTGAATGCTCCAACACTGGAAGTTTTCAAGAAGAGACCGGACAACCATTTGTCTGAACTGATCTACAATTTCCTGCCTGAGCAGGAGGATGGACTAGAAGACCCCCAAAGTCCCTTCCAACTCTGTTATCCTATCCTATCCTGTCCTATTAACCATCCTATCCTATTCTTGATTTGCTCCCTGACAATGGGATTGCTTTCAAGCTACGGGCTATGGGTTGAGTGTGCGTGTGTGGCAAACCTCACACCAAGGGCGCCTTCCAACTTGTTGGTGCAAATGAGATAACTGCTCATCCCACCGAGGGTCTGAGATAATCAAACCCACCCCTACAGTGGGCTTGCCTGTCCAGCAGGACCCTGCCCAAGGACTCTTTTGACTCAGCTATTTGCCGTTAATTGCCTACAAGGATGCTACTTATCCTAGGCAGCCCTAGAGGGAGAGACGGGGCTGATGGAGATGGTTGCCTAGCAGCAGCCAATGGCGTGCGTTTCTTTTTTTCTTTTTTCCCTCCTAGAAGAACCCAAGGATGCTGGAGAAAAGCATAAGCCGTGATGAAAAGATGGGGACTCGTTTCCTTTCTGAAGAGAGACCAAAGTCGTCTGGCCTTTATTTGCCGACAGACGGGAAACAGGGCAAGGAGCAGACTTAAAGATTGGGACGTGATCAAATTATAAACCATGCTGGGTTGGATGAAAAGGAGGCGATTTTTTTCCCCCTTCTCTCTCTCTCTCTCTCTCTCTGCAGACCAGTGTCTGACCTGTTAAAGTGCCCGGAGAAAGACCTAGCGGGATATATTCGCCCAACATGCTAAACTCGGTTTATGCTAACCTTGCTTTGTCTTATTTTGTGGCGCGTGAGCGCCTCCAACAGGGGTGTAATGCAGCCACCTCTCACCGGCTCGCGCGAGGTAGTAGCACCGGTGACGGGTGCCTCGGCGAATCAGTAGCGGCTACTGCTTGAGCCTCTCCTCTCACTCGTTTCGGCCTGGTTTTAACCGTCTGAGCATGCGCAGAAGGCTTTGTTCATGCGCAAACGGTGGTGCGCGCACACTGCGTGCCCACATTTCCATGCCGGTTGGGAAGGTGAGTACATTTTTAGCCCTGGCCTCCAAGTAAGGGAGACTCTTGTGAGGATCTAAAATAAGGGAAGTTATTCATTTATTTCAGCATTCATTCATTCATTTATTTAGAAATTTATATAGCTTATTTGCAGTGACTCTGGGTGATTTACAGAAATAAAACCCCAATATAAAACCCAATTCAGGTAGTCCTCGACGTACGACCACGATTGAGCCCAAACTTTGCGTTGTTAAGCGAGACATTTCTTAAGTGAATTTTGCCCCACTTTGCGATCTTTCCTGCCACCGTTGCTAAGTGAATCACCGCCGTTGTTAAGTTGGTAACAAGGTTGCTAAGTGAATCTGGCTTCCCCGTTGACTTTGCTTGTTAATATCCATTCATAAAACCAGGCCACTCTATTCATAAATAAAGCGCAGCCAACATCTTTGAATAAGCAGCACAATAAGCAAGGAGACGAAACTGACAAGATTAACTCAGACAAACAAAACATCCAGGATTTGCCTTTCTTCTTTTTTGCCTGTAGAGCCAGTTATGACCCCTACATGACCCCATAGGAATCCGGCAACCAGCCATTAAAATATTAAAGGACACATTCTTGCACAGGAACAGGCATCTCAATCACAATATTGTATAAAAGCTCATCTACTCTCAGCCCCAATTTGTCAGCCACCCGAGAAACATCCTGCTGTCATTGTCGTTTGTGGCGACCAAATAAAATGGAGACCTCTTTTCCGAATGCAGCCTTCCTCCACTTCATTTCTCCTGTATCTTTCTCCTAGCTTGGAATAAGAGCTGGGGCAGATTTTACTTTCAATACCTCCTTAAGTGAGGGGACCCATAACCACCCCTTGCTCCTATGGGTCAAATAGATATACTTTATTTTTGGGAGTATAAGATGCACTTCCCCCCAAGAGGGTGAAAATTTGGGTGCGTCTTCTACACTGAATGTAGCCCCGCCCACCTGCCCTCATCCTTTGGCTTCTGCTTCCCAGCAATTTACCTCCTTGCAGCAAACAGCAAAACAGCCTGTTTCAGTTTCAGTTTCTGCACAGCCTGATTAGCACAAGCAGCTGATTGTCAGTTGGATCGACCTCCCGACCATCAGCTGTTTCAGGCTGCAGGGAGGCAGATTTTTATTCCCCTTGTGCTAAACAGGCTATGCTGAAACTGAAAGTGAAACTAAAACAGGCTGCTTGCTGCAAGGAGGCAAATTGTTAGGAGGCAGATTTTTTTTCTGTTTTCTGTTTTTCTGTTAGGTGCGTCTTATACTTCGGAGCGTCTTATACTCCGAAAAATACCGTAACTGGGAAAAGATGGTCCTTCAAATAACCTGGCCGCAAGCCACGAAGGGCTTTGAAGGTGACCCACCAGTGCCTTGAATTAGACCCGGAAGCAAATCGGCAACCAATGCAGCTCCCGCAAGAGAGCCGACACATTTACACAAAACCACGCAAGCCGCCACATTTGGAACCAACGGAAGCTCCCGGATATTTTTCCAAAACAGCCCCATACAGAGCGCATTGTTAATTTGGGAACTATCTGAAGGAAGGTTTCGATCTCCGGTGAACCACAGCCGAGTAGTCACAATGGGCCTAGACAACCTTACGACTCGTTGGGGCGGGGGGGAAATTGGAAACGGCTCCAGAAAGGCATAATAAAGTCTGGCTGCTTGAGTGTGTGTGTGTGTGTGAGAGAGATTCCCCGCTTGGCTTAACAACAGTTGGCCAAATCTATTGCTTTGGCAAGGAGAGGAGGCTAATCTATTCTAATGCATGCTAATTAAAGCTGAACTGCAAGCTTGATAAATAACCAAACTCAAGACAGCAGAAACTTTACCTTCCCTGTTCCTTCTTCCTTCTACCTTATTATCTCACCTCCCAGATGGGAAGCTGCTGTCCCTGGTCCCAAAGTTAGTATTTTAATAAGGGTACAGATGTGACTAAGTGTTCTTGGATCGGGCACGGAAAAGGCGTTTCAAAGCTTTTCCCTCCATAAAGGCAAAACCGGAGGGTCAAACTACACAACGAGCTAAGTCAGGGTTTCCCCCCCCCCAAACTTGGCTACTTTAAGAGGTGTGGACTACAACTCCCAGAATTCTCCAGCCAGGAAGCTGCTTTTGGGGGCTGAAAAGTTGTGTTTTGGTTTAAATGGGACAAACAGTTCATCTATCCAGTCTCGGACTACCATATTTTTCCGAGTATAAGACACACCTGAGTATAAGACCCACCTAATGGGGAGGAAAATAGGGGGGGGAATCTGCCTATCAGGTATTCATCTGGCTTAGCGTCCTTAGTCTGGTCAGCTTCAGCATATTATTTTATCCCCTGGTTAGGGCTGAAACTGGGCATGTCTAGTTTAACGAAAAGAAGGACCAGGGGAGACATGATAGCAATCTTCCAATATCTCAGGGGCTGCCCCAAAGAAGAGGGAGTCAAGCTATTCTCCAA
>JANHFT010008753.1:100258-111816 GCA_032467955.1 Pseudoxenodon macrops
TGCCAAGGAAACTGCAGGGGCCTGTCCAGACACCACCTAAGATTCAACACTGACTGAAAGGCACAAAATAATGATGGTAGTGATGATGATAATAATAATGCTTATATTTTTTGTGTTTTTTAAATTTTCTGCATTCTAGGCTTGCAGACGGGACAGAAGGAACCGATTGATCCCAAAGCGAGAGCCACACACTCACAGCCACAATGGCAGAAGATGCTGATATGCGCAATGAGCTAGAAGAAATGCAGCAGCGGGCTGATCAGATAACTGATGAGGTAAAGAAAGGGGCAGAAAAATAAGTACAACGCAAGGAACTGAGCACCTCTGAAAGACAGGAAGTTGGGAATACTGGTTTGTTTATTTACCTCTCTCGTGTGTTGCCTTTGAACTGGACTAGGGATTAGAACTTGAAACTTCCCAGAGGTGCTTTTTCAATAGCAACTGAAGAAGCTTCTTCAAAGAAAAAACGCAAAATCCAGTTGCCTCTTGAAAAAACACCTTTGGGACAACCATGACCTGGATGACTGAGAATCTCCATAGACAACTTGAAACTTCCTTATTAAAGCTAATCTCTGCCCAAAGGGCAATGAAGGGAATTTCCTCAGTTGCACCCAATGCTTGGATCACCTAGTTTTTCTGCCATGTCTCCCTCATACTGCTGCCATTCTTACTTTAGGCAACCTTAGATCATCCTTGCCTTTTTAGCTTTAAAGTAGCATTTCTCCACCACCCCCTCAAACTGGCAAAAATGTGCAGCAGATTTATTCTTGCTGCAATCTGATAGGCTTCACCAACTAATTCAGGTTGGCGTTGCAGTCAGGGTGTGGCTAAGGGGTGGGATCAGACTAGTAACTTTTGGCCATCTTAGGCTGGGATGGGCATTTTTCTTCTCCCTGCAGTTCTTGGGCAGTGTCCTATGGGGCCATCCAGGCTTGGGCAATGGGAAAAGAGATGCAACCTCTTCCCTATTTCCTATTTCTCTGAGCTAATCCCTCCTTTTGAAAGAAGCATAAGCCCAACCAACAGATAACAGGCCTCTCCTACCTATTATCAATTGGCTGGGTTAATTTAAACACGATTTTAATTCTTTTTCCAAAGAGTGCTAACCTTTTTTGCAAGTAGCCCAAAAAACAACTGAGCGGGCTTTGATGGTTGGAGGATGGAATGTGAAATGATATCTTCCCCGTTTCAGTATGAGAAATCCAAACTGCCCATAAGGGGTAGTTAAGGGGTTTCAGTGCCTAGTTCTGAACTGATCCTTAGGCTGGGAGAGGTGGAAGGTGAAGCTGAAAGCACCAACCACTGGCTTTCTTCAGCCAACCCTTTCAGATTTGGCATCTGATCAACTCCTTGGGATCTGAAACCTGATGGGTAGAGCTGATTTCCCCCTTTATTCTTGTGATCTATTTTGAGATAGAGCCATGCTGGCACAGTGGTTAGAATGCAGTATTACAGGCTAATTCTGCCAACTGCCAGCAGTTCGATTCTCACCAGGCTCAAAATTGACTCAGTCTTCCATCCTTCTGAGGTGGGTAAAATGAGGACCCAGATTGTTGGGAGCAATAGGCTGACTCTGTAAACCGCTTAGAGAGGGCTGTAAAGAAACCATGAAGTGCTATATAAGTCCAAGTGCTGTTGCTATAGTTATGGAGAGCTTGGAAAAAGCCTGGGACAGCTTTTGACAGATGGCTAAGCCAATGAATTTAACATTTCCTTTATACCTTCTTTTCTATTCATCCAACTCTATTCCAATTAAGGAAGGTGATGGGTGGAAGTTCTTCTGCCAGCTGGGGATATTTGGAGGAAAGAGAAGGAAGCATCTTCTACTCACTGTCCTTAAATTGCCCTGCATTCAAATAATAAGGAGAACACTAGTATAGTTGAGCTGGTGGATAGCACTTTGATCTACAAGGAATTGCTTATTGTAGCAAAATAATTCTAGCAGGAATACTGTTAGGAATACTGAGAAAAGCATACCCATGTTCCACAACTGGATCACAAAGCTTTCACTGAAGATGAAAGAATGCCTTGGTATTATTCCTACATAGCCTTTGTGCAGTGACAAATAGAATAAAAGTTCTATTATGTTTATAGGAGGTATTACTAAATATTTATTATAAATCTTTAATCTTTATTTATTACTAAAGATCAGACAATTATATGCAGGAAACTAATAGTTATCAACTTCCTCTAGGAATCTAACAGGATAAATTAAATTAAATTAAACTAGACTAAAGAGACCTTTGATCTGATACAGCAGGGTTCTCCTTATGCTTCTGCTAGCTATAGATTTATCTGTAAATATCTACAATATTATTTGGTACCTGGAACTTTATTTCAAGTGAGAAAATTGAATAGCTTTCTACTAGAAATCAGATTGGCTTCTGCATTATTGGTTTTCTGTATATTTTAAAAACTGAATTGTGCAGAGAGCGTCTGGAGAATGAAATGACACTGTTGTTATTACTGTATCACTTTATTTTACCCTGTTAAATTTATTATGAATGTTATGCTGTTCTTCTACTCAAATCAAATCAAATGAAGCTTATTACAGTCAAAGACCAGAGACCAGAACAAATAAAAACACTCATGGAATATCCAGTTAAAAATTCTAGAATAAAATAATAAATAACAGATAAAATCTATATTCAAATCACACTTTGGTATCCAATCTGTCAGTTATACATGGCCTAGCTATACTATAATATCAATCCTTAAACTGTGAGGCCCATAGTCATTAAATACTAAAATGCAAAAGAGTAGTATTGCAAAAGGTTTTGCTACATTAGTTGAGTAAAATAGCTATGGTGGATTAATCATGTGTTTCCGACGCATCCCCAGTGCTGCTAGCCACCTGACTGTACTTCTACTGTATTTTTTACTATCAATTGCCATATGTTTTTTGTTAGCTACTGAGAATCTGTGGATAGCAGCAGGTATAAACACAATAAACTCCATCTAACCATCAATAAGAAGAGATATCGATTCTTAAATAAATAAACGAGGCTGTAATGCAGTGTTTCCCCCAAAATTGAAGAAATGTGATTTAAGTTTCTTTCTGCTTTTCATACTTAACATTTGTCTAAGAATAATTTTTGACATTCAGTTATATGTGAAGCAATCATAGTTTATGCAATCTTAGATCAATGCTTCTTAAATTAATCTACATTAAGTGGTTGCACTGAGAATAAATCCTAAACTCCTTGCAGGGGAGATACAATTTAAACCTAATAAATGGGATCTTCTCTATAAACAGGAGACAAACATAATACTATTGATTTTATCTTCTTTTCATTTTTTATGTATTTAAGAAATGTCTGCCCTCTCTTATAGCGGTTCTGAAGGGCTTCTAATAAAAACGATCATAAAAAAGAGGAATTCCTAAAATTAAAACATGAGTACTACCGTAGATAAATTTCTAGACTCCTCCTAAATGGATGGTCTTTGTTCCAAAACATGGATCCTGTCTCCAAAAAAGCAGGATTTGATCTGCGCAGGATGGAGTATTTGACCAACATGATTGGTTTTATCAATATATAATTTGAAACATTTGGTTAATTTTAACTTTGTTTTGTTTTTTTTCTGCATTAGTCCCTTGAAAGTACCCGTCGTATGCTGCAACTTGTTGAAGAGGTAAGACTGTTATCATTTATCTTGATTCTTCCTCCTGGCTAGCTGGAGCTGTGGCTTCTCAGTACATGACAAAGCATATCCATGTTAGACTTACATAATGACTTTTCCAGAGACAATGAAAGTGGTTATTTTAAAATGTTTTCTTTAGGTGAATATATACACGCACTGCTAACATAAAGCCAGGGGTTTTTATATGTTGGTGCCTTCCTGTGAAACCAGGACTGATTTTCCGAAGGAACATCCTATGTAAATCCTTCGTAAAGCCTCCTTTTGAGGGCACAGTACATGCATATAACATTTTCAATACTCTTGCACATCCTGTAAAATCAGAGGGAAAATTAGAGAACGGGGACCGCTCAGAAGGACCAGTGTTTGCTTGGCCAATGAGAGTGGCTTTCACCAGTCTCATTTAACTCTTGTTAGAAATATTTTGAGACTAGAACAAAGAAATCCCCCAGAATTTGAAGAAGGAGCTGTCAAAGATATTGGGTTGGATTTAGTCACATTTAAAGTAGAATGATTAAAGTCAATGGGATTTAAGTTAGCTACTTTAAGCCTCACTAATTCCAATGGTTCATTTGATACATGATTAAAACTACATTACATTGGAAACATGTATATATACACATCCATCCTACTGTTCCCTTTAATGGCCCTCAGTCTTATGCAAAATGCCCAAAATGGATAAAAAATAGTGGAAGGAAGAAAAATGAAGGTTGGAGATGGATGTGGGGGGGGGGAAGAGCTTTGGGTCTATATAGAAGGTTGGAGATGGCAGGCGGAAGCGGAAAAATTAACATTGTTACCTATAGGGAAGGGGTTCTTGCGGCAAATAGCTGGAGCCGAAGCTCAGCTGCTGGGGCAATCTCCCCCGCCCGTACCCCACCACCACCAGCGACTCAACCGAATGTCTGGGAGTCAGCTAGAATCACAAACTCACCATCTGGAGATTCACAAAGGAATTATCGAAGAAAAATATATTTGACACTAAGTGAGGATGGAAGGCACGACTGTCCTCACTGCGTGACTGAGTCAAAAAGCTGGCAAGGGAGGCAACAGAGGCATGTCCTTAACGGCTTTGACAGACTCAGTCCAATCAGCAACTAGACAGAGTTAACTCATTTCTGGAGGCTATATCCACCACTGTGGAGAATGGAAATATAATTAAATCTTGTTTTTCACTACAAATTATACAAGTAACCCCTGACTGAGTCCAAAATTTATGTTGTTAAGTGAGGCATTTGTTAAGTGAATTTTGCCCCATTTTATGACCTTTCTTGCCACAGTTTTCAAATGAATCCCTGCAGTTGATAAGTTGGTAACATGGTTGTTAAGTGAATCTGCCTTGCCCATTGATTTTGCTTGTCCAAAGGTTGCAAAAGGGGATCACATGATCCTTGGGTTAGGGTTGAACCAGTTGCCAAGCATCTGAATTTTGATCACATGATCCTGGGGATGCTACAAAGGTTGTAAGTAAACAAAATGGTCATAAGTCGCTTTTTTCAGTGTCGGTGTAACAGTCACTAAATGAACTGCTGTAAGTCTAGGACTACCTGTACTTTGCATACCATAGTGAGGAGACACTTGGGATAAAAATGGTCTTGGGCAAATCACCTAAAACATGCCCAAGCTGACCAGCATAATGTCCTTACCGTGAATAGGGTATGCTGCATGTGACATGGGTATGACTGAGGCCAATGGGCAAATCTGCTCTTTCTCTGCCAGCTGCCTGCAAATTGGCAGTTCGAATCTCACCAGGATCAAGGTTGACTCAGCCTTCCATCCTTTCAAGGTCGGTAAAATGAGGACCCAGATTATTGGGGGCAATACGCTGCCTCTGTAAACTGCTTAGAGAGGGCTGTAAAGCACTGTGAAGCAGTATATGAGTCTTAAGTGCTATTGCTATTTGGAAGTGGTCTGTTACATTGACAAGCTTATTTTAGCACAACACAGATTACATGCATAATTTCTACATGCTAGCTCCCCACATGAGATGGTTTGGTCTAGTAGTTAAAGCATCAGGCTAGAAAGTGGGAGACTGTAAGTTCTAGTCCCATCTTGGCCATGAAAGCTAGCTGGGTGACCTTGGGCCAGTCAGTCAGTCTCGGCCCTACTCACGTCACAGGTTGGGAAAATAAGAGGAGGAAGGCATTTTTAGGTATGTTCTCCACCTTGGTCCCCACCAAGAAATAGATAGAAAATATTTCTAAGGATAGAAAATAAACACACAAACAAACAAAATCACGTTGAAAAGACAATACTTTGAGAATGGTGGCAAAGCTACCCAAAATGCCAGCATTATCATTGGGATCTGGCATTCAAGCAGTTAACTTAATTAACTGTCTTAGAAAAGTCTTAGAAAACTATAAACTATAGTAATAGAGCAGAGGAAATGAACAGCATCTATTTATTTGGAGCTCAAGTTGCCTAGAGACCAGACTGAGGCAACAAAACTCATCAGCTGGCCAGTAATTTCAAAGCAGTTTGTTAGTAGATTGGGGTTAAATCCTTTGATCAGCGCATGAAATGAAAAGATTCTGTGAAACAGGTTATCCTGCAGGAGTGTTAAGCAGCAGTGTTCCCCCCCCCCTGATACAGAGGTGGGTTCCTACCAGTTCTATCCGGTTCTATAGAACCGGTAGTAACTCGGCAATGACGTCATGGAGCTGGTTCCTTCGGTGTCTCCGTGGTGCCACCATTTTGAATTTTGCTTCTGCGCATAAGCTATTTTTTTTACTGTTGTGCAAGTGTGTTGAAGCGCGCTTTGCACGCGTGCACGAGGCGCAATCCTGAGCAAACCGGCAGCAAAACAATTTACAACCCACCCCTGCCCTGATAAAATAATAACACCATTTATTTGCAGCAATGAACTGTGCAAACATGCACAGAGAGAAAAGAAGTAAAATACTGTAACATGTTTCAAAAATTTTCATATATATATATATATATATAACCCTTTTGTAACCCATACATTCACACCGAAAGGTTCATCAGCATCATTATCCTTGTATTGCCGATGGAGATGAGAATGAGGTGGGGAAATGCACTTAGCTCTTCTTTTGACCATGTAATGTTCTGGTCTTAAAGTTTAGAGAAACAAAACAGCAGGGGTATTAACTTATTAAATATATAATTTAATTTTTTATTTTCTGGGTGAGTCCCCCCCCACCCCCATAATCTAATGGGAGAATTTTGTCTTCTGAAAGAAAGACTATCTTTTTTATACATTTTCACCAACTAGAAAATTTGGAATTTGCATTTTCTCTGAGTCCTCGTGAAACATTCAAGAACTAAGATTCAGATTCTACAGCCAGATCATTCATTATGTTGACATTAAGTTACTTCAGCCTTAACGTCTGTACATGACACTACGTGCCATGTACACTATGTACATGACACTATGTACATTAGTATTAGAGGTGGGTTCCTACTGGTTCTATCCGGTTCTATAGAACCGTTAGTAACTTGGCGATGACATCATGGAGCCAATTCCTTCTGTGTCTCCGTGGGCACCGCCATTTTGAATTTTGCTTCTGCGCATGCGCAGAAGCTATTTTTTGACTGTTGTATGAGTGCGCGCATGAGCACGAGGCGCAGCCCCGAGCAAACTGGCAGCAAAACAATTTACAACCCACCCCTGATTAGTGTGACTACACATTCAATTTTACATGGATTCCTGACTGAAACAGGTTGATTCAGAAAGAAAAATTAAGAAACATCAGAATTAGAGAAAGGTTTCTTTCTCTGAAGTGAGGCACATCTGAAGCTTTCTTGGTAATTTGGAGATTCAGAGACATAGGTGGAGTTCCCATTCAGAGATGGGCGTCACAGACTGTAACAACCGGTTCGCCCAGCACCGGAAATGTGAACGCGCTCGCACGCCAAACCGGTCCAAACTGGCTGAATCCCACCACTGTTCCCATTTTGAAAAAATCACAATAGAGAGGAGGAGAATTTTTTTTTTTGTGACTAGTCTGTAATTACAATAAACAGTTTTCACAGTGGTATATTGAAGAAAGACTTGAAGGACTGATATATTGCAGGACTGAGCCAGTGTTCTGTTTGGTTCTGAGAGCTTTAAAAAGTTTGGGTTGATTCAGAAGAGTGCAACATTGGATATGTAAGACTTTCTTTTATTTGCTGCTTAAACATAAAATGTGATAAATGGTACCTGGTTTTTATTTGTTTTAATTTTGTAGTCCCTGCAGCTACTTTCCTGCAATTGTTCTAAGAAACTACTTCAATGAAATATGTCACTTTCATACAAATTTCCTGAAAAATAAGCATAGGAAAAAAGGAAAAAATTCAAACATTTTATCTATTTGTTTGTTTGTTTGTTTATTCAATTTCTATTGTTACCCGTGTCAATCAATGACTCTGGGCAGCTTACAATCAAAAATATATTACAATAAAAAAACGCTAAAGACATTTTTAAATCAATAGAAACATCCAAAATAAATATACATAGCAGCTGAGATATTTGGCCACTTAACAATACAGCCAGGAAACAGGGCCCTTAACATAAAGTTCCTCAGCCTTTCCCGCTTTACGGACCTGCGGGGGTGGGTGGGGAGGATTGTTCTATGCGAATGGCAGGCCTGTCACTTGTGCAAATGGAGTGCACACACTGGCCTGCTCTTTATACAAGTGGGGATGCACGGGGGCGTGTGCACCACATCTGTGGCCTGATTCAGAATGGCTCAAGGCCTGGTAGTCAGCTACGGCCTGTGGGTTGGGGATCCCTGCCTTAACACATTCAGCATCCCAGGCTCAGGAAAGTAGCCAAAATCCCTTTCCTCATAATTTTAAGACTCTTTAACTTGCCCACCTCATCCATCATCTGTCCTTATGATAGGTTATCAAATGATTTGTTTATTCATTATTATTATCTTATGGGCGAGAAAACTAGAAATTAGTTTAAATTAGATTTTCACCCTTACGTACGTGTGTGTTTCCTGTCCTTTCATTCCTGATTCAACTATCTACACTTATCACAGTCAAAATCCTATCCTAATTCCATATTGGATAGTTTTCATGTTTTAGCTAAATATTTACACATATTACCTAAATAATATACTTTTTTTTTTGCATATATACATATACATACACAAACATACACACATATATATATTGTATTAAACACACTCATATGGAAATTGGTGCCATATGCATGTTTGCAATCTAGCTCCACTGTCAATTATTGAAAGAAAACAAGCTAGAGCAAATAATCAGAATAATTTTGGAACAATAGGTTCCTAACTTTTGCAGAACCAAAATTGAGCCATCATTTTCTAATGACTCCTTCTTCCTTCTGAAATTATCTGGTGTTGCCATGTGTCCCAAGGTGAGTCATTCTAATCTGATGTCCTCCAAATAGCAACACTTATTTTGTTTCTAACCAGCCAGGTCATTATTTAAACTACAGAATTACCCTCCAATAGTTCCACTATAGGGACTACAATTCTCAGAAGACCAGTAAGTATCCTGATAGATCAAGATAGGGAAAGCTCTCCTAGTAGTATTGATGTGATATCTATTGCATTGTTTCTTTAATGCTTATGACTGAACTGTAATCTTTACTCCTTCTTATTGCCTTCCTTCGCTGTTTAACTTTGATTTGAACTTAACTATTAGTTCTTTCACTAATTTCTTTCTTTCTCTATCTCTGTGTCTCTCTGTTTCATCTATCTATTCTCACTGGAATATAGAGCAAGGATGCTGGTATCAGGACCTTGGTTATGTTGGATGAGCAAGGAGGTAAGTTCAGGTTGTTTACCTAAAAAGTATCTTTTAGGAACAGTGAACTTTAGACCAATTAATGGTCTTACCAACACATGTATAAACTTGGACAGGTGTTTGTTTATAGGTCTTGATCTGCAGCCATCTAAACAAGGAAGATGTTCCTAGCACACACCTTTTTACTAAAATGAGCATAAATCCTCTAATCAGAGCTACAGTATTTAAAATTTTAACATTCCTTAATGTTTCTTTGAAAGGCAGGTTACTTTAGGGATCAGGGCAGTGGTAGGTTGCTCCCAGTTCGCAGCAGTTCGGGAGAACCGTTAGTGGCGACGATCACCTAATAAAGAACCAGTTCCTCCCAACGTTGAGATTGGCCTACCTGCCAACCCGGGTTTCTTTCTACTCTTTATCTTCTCAGCTGATTAGCGTGGCAGAGTGGATTGCCACGGGAATCAGCTGTGCTCTCCCCAGTGGAAACAGGGAAGTGAACAGTTTTTGTAAAGTGTGCGCGCGGATGCGGTGCTTGTTTGGTGCACGCGCAAAGCACAAAGTTGGTCTGCATCGAACTGGTAGTAAAACCAGGAGGAACTCACCACTGGTCACTACTACAACCAAGCTATTGTAATTTTGATCTTTGGCTATTCAGATGCATCCAGAGAAACACTTGAATGACCATTGTTGAATGGAGTCTCTAATCTGGATTTTGCTGGCCTCATAACCATGTTTCATTTGCTCTAAGGGTCCAAGATTAGGAGACTTATTTATTCATGACCAACTTTTATCCCTACATGGAAAAACCTGAACAATCACCCCCATTGCTACTTTTCAAATTTCACCCATTAATCTGCATGACAAAACAGTTGTTAAGGTGTACAAACGTTTTTAAATCTTTTAAAATTAACAGGCAAATGTTACATTTTTCCAGGGTTCCTCCCCCCCTACTCACCCACCTTTGCCAAGAAATGAAGGGAAAACTAAGAAAATCTTATATGTGGTAGTTGTCTCAGCTACTAACTTTTAATTCCAGTTTAACTTCTGTGGACATCATCCCCTATTTAAGAGGTTCCTTAAGGTCCCTATTGTGTAAGTGCACTAATATTCCTAGCATCCCTGTCACAGTTTTTTCATTATGTTCGTTCAAATTTGTAAAATTTTGTTTGATAAATAAATAAATATATATTTAAAGTGCTGATTCTAGAGAATTGATGCGTGGCCATATTAGGGTTGGACCAGCAGATGGCAGTGAAGGGCTACTCAACAGAAACTCTTCCTTTACGGATAATAATTTCTTAGGCTTATGTTATCAACATATTGGGAAGAAGGAAAGATCTCTCACCCAGAACAGAAAGGCACTTTTTAAAAAAGTACCGTATTTTTCAGACTATAAGACACGCCAGAGTATAAGATGCACCTAGATTTCAAAGAGGAAAACAAGAAAAAATCTTGGTGCATCCGGTTTTTGCCCTCCCTGGCCCTCAGTAGCACTCTGCAGGCTTCTCGAACCCTCTGCGCACCCCGTTTTTGGCCTCCCAAACTCCCTACACGTCCCATTTGTGCCCTCCCCAGCCCCCAGGGGCACTCTGCAGGCCTCCCAAACCCTTTGGTGGAAAAGGGACATGTGGGGTTGTGGTGGTGGTTTTGGGAGGCCAAAAACAGGGGGAAAGTGCATCTCATAGTGTGAAAAATACAGTATATCAACATTTCCATGAATGCAAACTTGTGCGAGGCTGAATTCTCAATGTCATAGTTGTGTGTGTGTGTAGCGAATTTTAATTTTGCTTTTTTACTCCCTGTGGAACAAGAATGAAAGACTATGGATATTCTCAGTCATCCAGATCATGGTTGTCCCAAAAGGTGCTTTTTCAAGAGGCAATTGGACGTCCAGTTGCCTCTTGATAAAGACCTTTTGGTACAACAAGAATGAAGAAAAAAAAGAACATAACATGTGCAGTTCTCCTAACACTAATTTGTTATCTCAATACTCCTATGAGCTAGGTGAGGTTAAGAAGTCGCCCAGTTTCCTAGATCTCAAATCTGATCTCACCAAAGGTGGGTTCCTACCGGTTTGGACCAGTTCTACCAAGTAGGTAGTAGGCCTCTGGTGACGTCACAGGGCCAGTTCTGCTCCGTGGGTGCCGCCATCTTTTTTTTTGAAAAAACATTTTTGGGGAAAAATTCTTTTT
>JANHFT010008753.1:152210-178016 GCA_032467955.1 Pseudoxenodon macrops
AAATTTTGAGTAGTTCAGAGAACCGGCAAATACCACCTCTGGCTGGCCCCAGAGTGGGGAGGGAATGGGGATTTTGCGGTATCCTTCCCCTGCCAGGCCCACCAAGCCACGCCCACAGAACTGGTAGTAAAAAAAATTGGATTTCACCACTGGAGACATACATGTATTAAATGTTATATAATATGCAGCATGCGGTCTCAGTAGGGTGTTTCATTTCTACTCATAAACATGTATGCATTGAAGAGCCTTAAAAAATTTAAATACCCCCCATGAAACTCTCAAACCTTGTGCTTTATGTAGGAGGACAGATGAGTTTCGGTACAGCCTCCGCCCAGCAAAATCCATGGATCTTTGACTGTTAACTGCAAAGCACGTTCTGCAGTTTGACAAGCAAGCTGCAGAGGGGGGGGGAAAAGCACCAAATACTTGTATTATAGAAGCTGATATTTTCCCTTCCAAACAGAATAGAGAAAAAAAATTCTCCAATTAATTTTATCCTCCCTTTCTGCAAAGGAATTCTGGTTTGGTTTAGTAGGTATACTACATATCGCATTTTATTTCCTCAGTAATATTATAGAATAACATAGATTGTTCCAGGTATTCCAATGTGCTTTTTATACAGTTTGAAAGTTGACTAATGTAACATTGAAATATTTAGCAAACCATGCAGGTGATCCTTGTTCAGTGATCACAATTGGGATAGACCACTTAAGTCAAATTAAGTAAAGCAGTTGTTAAGTAAAACCATGACGATGTTTACAATTTTAGTTCAGCTTTCCTTTGCTTTATAGACCACGAAGGTCTGTATGCAAATACAAGGATTCTCATAAAATTATTTTTTCATCACCATCATAAATGAACGGTTGCTAAATGAGGAGGTAGCCAAACAAGGACTACCTGCATCAGAGGTGGGTTCCTGCTGGTTTGGACTGGTTCGCTAGAACCGGTAGCGGGAATTTCCACCCGCTCGCCGAGCCGGTAGTGATCGCTGGCTGGACATGCCCCCGAACTGGTCCTCCGGCCGAAAATCGGCTGAAAAACAACCTTCTGCACATGCGAAAAACCTTCTGCGCATGCGCAGAGGGTTTTCACCCAGAAGTGACGAGCGTGCGCGCATGCACACTTCTGCCGCAACTTCAAACCGGTAGGGAAGGTAAATAGAACCCACCCCTGACCTGCGTTCATTTTAATATAATTGTGTTAAAAGGGTGCATCGGTTAAAAAAAGTGCAAATTGCTAGATTTGTAAAGTAGAAGATTAAGCTAAAACATAAAAGCAGAACAGTACTTTCATTATGCATAACCAGCCAGCACAATCAAAAAGAGATTTTTTGATTAGGCATGTTGCACTGAAATCAGAATGGAACAAAAAGAAACCTGCAGATCTAAACCTGGATTGGAAACCCTATGTTGCTAATATGATGAGCAGTACAGGAGGCAAAAACAGGACCTGGAAATCTCACATGGCTATCACTGTTTTGACTTAGGCTTCCTTAGAAAGCATGAAGCAAAGTCTTAGTCCCAACAAAACCTCTTTTATTTCCACGGCTGTGAATTCCTTTCATTCACAATCCGCAAGGGTTGGCAAACAGTCTTTCAGAGGAATGTTTATAAACACCCACCTTATCTCACTTGGAACGCTGCCAGAGAACTAATGTCCAGACACAGGGCAAGGCAAAACTTAGCACAGAGTTTGTTAGAGTCACAAACGGAACTTTTCAAAGCTTGAACCGACCAAATGAACCAATTGCTTCTTGCAAAAGCCCACAATCCGTTCGCTCCTCTTTTATGTCCTATGGGAGGGGCCAATCATCTCCAAGGTATGGCCTTACTCCCAAGTCAACCCTGCTTTCTTAATTGTTCTTGTCTTCTGGCAGCTCTGCACGTGCTCACACTGGGAATGGGCTCACCTGTTCCTCTGCCTTGCTGATGTCTGACTCCTGAGGCAGCTAATAACTCCCAGATGGCCTTGGCCCCATATCTGCCTCTGACGCAGAGCCCTCATCTGAACCGTCCCCAGACTCCAGGACTGGCCCATGTTCCTCCCCCAGCCTCCTCACTATCTGAATCTGCTGCCAGGTCTGCTGGCCTCTGGGGGAGCACAACAATCACCACCAGGATAACCTAATGTAATGCGTTCCATATGAAGCTATCTTTGAATGCAGTTAGTGTGGACTGTGTGGAACTTGCCCTTATGCTGGCAAGTGAGAATTGCAACAGCTGTGATTTCTAATATGGTTGTCTGAAGAAAGGTATATCTTTGTTATGTAGAACAGACTGGCCCAGGCCATTAACAAATGGAGGGCAGCTGAGTTTCTGCTTCTGTGAGTTTCTACTTCTTTTTTGGGGGAAATATTCTGCCTTTTTAGTATATCCTAAAATATTTCATTCCTCTAAGAGGGGGGTAGGTGCTAACTTCCTTCAATTTCCCCATTGTAGTCCAATTCTGGGGAACCTTTTACCCCTGGAAGTTAAGATTGACCTCCTGGCACTAAGATAATTTTATGAACCTGCCCAGCTCTGTCAACAGGGCTTCCTTCTCAATAAACTGGACAGTATTGTTGGATTATGCAGCTTCTGTTCCTTTGATCAATTCATTTCAAAACTTGAGATATTTTTTATTTTCCTTCCTTCTGATCAGCATTTAAATAGCCCCAGAAATCATTCGCTATCTTTTCCCCCTTTAAACAAACAAAAAAACACCTCACAATAGATTATTTTATTTTGAGGCTACTACAATATAATCTTGGTAACTTGGTTGATGGCCCATATGTAGCAGTACGTAACCAAGGATAAATTTCCTAAACAGCTTTCTATCCTCCTTCTCTCATCCATTTCCCAGAAGCAAAACTAGGCTGGAACAGTCCCCAGATTATGTCCCATCCATGCTTAATAGGTGTGATGATCAGGAATACAGCAAACATTGCCATGGCATAAATTGTGATTCAATAGCCTGCAGCCAAATAATTAGTCAGATAAAGCTGTGCATAGTAAGAGATATGCCCTTCTACCATTAGAAATGCTTACTTTTGATTAAGCCTGCAAAAGGTTTTGTTTCTTCTCCCTTCCTTTCAGCAATTATGTATTTTTCAGGCATGGGAGAGATTTTCTTGACTCTAAGGATTACTCCACTCTTTTTCTCACCAGTATTCTTCAATATCTTCTGTCATTACTCTGCTCAGACAATTGCACTCAGCATGTGATAGGGAAACCCCATTAGCTTCCAGCAACTAAACCAATAATCTCTTGATTTAAACAAACCCAAGAGTTAATCTCAATGGAATTTAGCCTATTTGCAGACACTTTGCAAAGCCCCATCTATCTAATCATTTCTCATTTTTCTTTTATCACCTCATCTTTGATAAAAAAGAGGTGTTATTTTTTTTTCTTGAGAAGATTTCTGTGCCAACATACTCATCATGCTAATTTCCTTAAAATAGTCATTAAAAGCGGCAGCTGAAAATCAAGAAACACAATGTCTGATTTCATCAGCTCTCTGAGAAGAATACTAGAATATTTGCCCCATAACAACAATTATACTCACTGTCCAAAACACTGTCAAATATCTACTTGTTCAATCTTGTCCAAATATTACATTATTATAGTTTTATTCTACCTAATTTTCCTAAAGAAATCCCTAAGGTCACATTCATGATCTTCTCTATTTATTTATATTTTCACAATACAGGTAGTCCTCGACTTATGACGACAATCGAGAACAACAATTTCTGTTGTTGAGACATTTGTTAAGTGAGTTTTGCCCCATTTTATGTCCTTTCTTGCCTCAGTTGTTAAATGAATCACTGCAGTTGATAAGTTAGTAACCCAATTGGTAAGTGAATCTGGCTTCCCCATTGACTTTGTTTGTCAGAGAGTCGCAAAAGGGGATCACATGATCCTGGGGATAAAACAATGGTCATAAATATGAGTCAGCTGCCAAGCATCTGAATTTTGACCACAAGATTATGGGGATGCTGCGACAGTCGTAACTGTGATGATCTTTGCAAATTGTCATAAGTCACTTTTTTCAGTGCTGTTTTAATGGTCACTAAATGAACCGTTGTAAGTCAAGAACTATCTGTATATGGAAAGGCTTAAAGAGGCCTAAACGTGCACCTGCAGCTTCACTTCACTTGAGAAGAAAGAGAGGAAATTCATGACAATTAATTTTTTGTCCATACTTTATGCCAATTATATCCATGCCTATAGATCAGAGGTGGGTTCTGAATCTTCTTACTGTCGGTTCGGTCAGGGTTGCGCCTCGATCGTGCGTGCAAAGCGTGCAAGCGCGCGCACACGCAGCAGTCAAAAACTAGCTTCTGCACATGCGCAGAAGCAAAATCCAAGATGGCGGCACCCACAGAGCAGGCTCCTTGATGTCACCGCGAAGTTACTACCTATTCTATAGAACCGGATAGAACTGGTAGGAACCCACCTCTGCTATAGATGGTATTTATCTTCCTGGAATCCCTTCCCTAAATCATCTTGCCTCTCATTAACAAACTCTCCAGACCTGGTCCACTTTGGTTGTTTGTTAAAGAGTGCCTTAAGCATCTTATTTGTAGTACACTCTTGATTTCCACAAGTGTTTAATGGTCTAAGACAGGGGTGTCAAACTGGCAGCCTGCGGCCCAGATGTGTCACATGTAGGCCACACCCACCCCAGCTCCATGAAGGGGGAAAACATCGTGATGCCACGAGTTTGACACCAATGGTGTAAGTTCATTATTGGTTTCATGTGTAGAGAATTAACTGAGAGACTAGCCTTCTAACAACCATCATCTACTGCTTGTTGCAAGATATATAAAGATATTACCTTTAGTTCATCCCATGCTGTTTCGTTCCTATTACAGAGTAGCAAGCTGCAGACAACTGGCTGATCAGGAATTAGATGCAAGAACCACTTTGAATCAAAACGTTGAGTCTGTAAATCCTTCAGATGGCCATAACAAGCAGGAGACAGGAATTGTAAAGATGGTATTGGCTGAGAACCTAATCAATGAAGGAAAATAAAGGCATATATATCCCATGAACAAACAAGCTTGTTTTAAATGACTGCTGGAAAAGTTATTTGGGATAAAAACAGATATTTTCTAAGGCTTCTATGTTCTTTAAATGTTCCATGGCAAGAAATAGAGGCAGGGAATTTGGACACACCTTACAATTAATAGGGCTGCAAAAATTAAATTAACATTAATATTATGAAAGCATAATCTCAGAAACAAAGAACTTAATTTGTGTAATTTATTGCCCTATGCGAGTTCCGGGTGTATTAGTAACAAGAGTCCATAGACATCATGATTGTTTATGTATGTACCGTATGTATGTATGTATGTATGTATGTATGTATGTATGTATGTATGTATGTGTATGTATGTATGTGTATATATCTGAATGTACTGTTAATTAATCATATTTTTCTAGCTAATTGGTGGGAGAGTCATATACGCCCAGCATTTTTTCTAATCTGTTTCACTTCTAATCTTTCTTTGAAAGGGATGGAGTGGAAATCATTTTTAACAGGTCACCTTCCTTTCAGATAAATATGATAGATGATTGAACAGACATTATTCAATATTGTGGAAGGCAACCTTACTATTGCTGTTGTGTTTTAGCCCCAAGATGGCCCTGGAAACTGGCTGCTGTTGCTTAAGACAAGTTCTGCTTTCAGCTGAATGTTGGTCTTTAATATTTTTTCAATCATTGTATATTTTTGAACCCAGGAATTTCCACTATGTCCACCAAGCATGAGAAAATAACTCTCATGTTGATCACATTTCCAGCATAGCTGTATTCTGTAGAATTATGGGTCCAGCGAAGAATAGGTTTAATGGATTACATACATAGAATGCCTGAAGAACTCTGTAGTTTGAAGATGAAACAAAAAAAAATCATTCGGAAATGCCAGGAAAAGAACACAAATTGCTGCTACTGAGGATTCAGAGTTATACAATAACATTACATATATGAAAATATGGGTCTAAAAGATGAAAGAAAGGTTCTATGGGAGAAGAAAAGATATCAATAGTAAGATGAGACGGTATCAATATAAAGATGAACTGACAAATATTTGTTGAAATTGACGAAAGACACAAAAATTTGTTCATTATTCTAGTTGGACATTTTAGTGAAATTAAATTCTCCTCAGCGAATCTACTTCTTAGCAAAAATACTTCTAATAGCAAAGGCACAGAAATTGATGAAATACCATCATAACTGTTTAAAATCTTACAAATAGCAATAGCATTTAGGCTTATATAATGTCCCATATTCTCTGGGTGGTTTACAATGTACAAGTATTATTTGCGTTTTGCCCCCAGCAATCTTAGGTCTTGTTGCCTAAGGAATGGAACAGATAAGATTTGTAATCTAATGTAAAAAATGGAGCAATATTAAAGAATGCTCAAACTCTCATACAATTGTACTTCTCTAACATACTAGTAAGGTTTATATTTTAAGATTTTGCTATCCAGTCTTTCATAATTATAGATTATTATATAACCTATATATCTATAGGTTATAGATTGTCACCTTTTATTTAACTTACATGAAGAATATATCATGCGAAACACCAAACTAGAAAAAAATAGAAATTAAAGGAGAAACATCAACAACCTTTGTGAGGATACCATTCTCATGGTCAGAAATGAAAAATATTTAAGGAACCTTTTGCAAATGAAAAAATAAAGTGCAAAAAACAATTTGCTCCTGTATATCAAAATCAAACAAAGGAAAATTAAGTCAGGAGGCAATGCCAACCCCGTGTAAATAGTAGATAGAAAAGTTCAAAGAAGCCTATTTTTCTAGATGCCAATGGTGAATAGTCATGAAAAAAATGACCTCCCTCCTTGAGAAGAAAACTATGATAGGTCTAGACAAAACATCTAACATTTTTTGGACATGGACAATACACCATGGTTTTCCCAGATGTAAATATGACTGTCAGAGTTGAATCATCAAAGAGGCTGAAACACAAGTGATTTTCATTAACATTTCATTGTACATTATATGGAGCCAATTTTGAGTCTGCCTTAGCTGCATCCAATATTGTAGTTAAAAGTATGTCAAAAAGGCTCCATCTAAGTTGCAGTAAAGCATAGTAATTAGATAGTGCTTCAAATGGTTTATTCTTAATACTGCACTAAAATGTCCAACTAGAATAATGAACACATTTTTGAGTCTTTCATCAATTTCAACAAATATTTGTCAGTTCATCTTTATATCGATACCGTCTCATCTTACTATTGATATCTTTTCTTCTCCCATAGAACTTTTCTTTCATCTTTGACCCACATTTTCATATATGTAATGTTCTTATATAACTCTGAATCCTCATTAGCAGCAATTTGTATTCTTTTCCTGGCATTTCCAAATGTTTTTTGTTTCATCTTCAAACTACAGAGTTCTTCAGGCATTCTATGTATCTAATCCATTAAATCTATTCTTCGCTGGACCCATAACTACAGAATACAGCTACAGGTTATATCATGTAGTTCTGATTATTTAATTTGTCTTCTACAGTTTTAGCTGTAATAAAGCTTTTTCATTTGTCTTGCGGAATATATAATCTATATATAATTTATATATATAATAATTTATAATATAATAATAATTGTATATAATATATATAAAATAGAGATGTTTCAATTGAATTATTCAATGAAGTTGTATATCAACTATTTTAATACAAATAATATGTCAGGAATGTTTCAATATATTGCCTATGATAAGGGAACAAAATTGATTTTCGTTGGGTGTGCTGTGCCGACCACTCTGATTTGTGAAATGTAGTCCATGATCTGTTTACATGAGGTGCGACACTCTCTAGGGAGCTTCACATGGATTAGTGTGAATAGAAGACTGAGTGATATCTTGTTTTAATAGGGTTTATCATTGTGGAATGGAAATGAGGGTAGGTTCTACTCATTTTTGAGCAATTGTAATTAAGAAAACTGAGGTAAGCAACAGTTGTTGACATATTTGGTCTCTAGCCATTATGTGGGATCTGGTGGAAAAAGCATGTTTATGGTCCTGTCCAAGAGTGCGCCATCTGGTGGGATCCAGAAACAAAGCCTTTTCTGCCATGGGACTTGCCTTCTGGAACCTCATCTCCCTCAAGTGATTAGACCTGCCCTGACCCCACTGATCTTCCCTTGAAAACCTGGCTTTTGCCATTGAGCCTGGGATCGAGAGTATGGGTGAGCTCGTTTCTTGGTCTTACTTGTGTTAACATAAGTGTTTCTAGTTGCTAAGTTACTTTGTGTTAACTCTGTTGTTTTAAAATTGATTGATCTTTATTCTTTTTAATTGTTAGCCTCCCAGAGTTATGCACATGATATGAGAAACCAAATACATTAACTAAGCAAATAAATAAATATATGGTGTGAGATTAGAGATAGGTCAAACACTTGCCTACTGCTCAATTAACAGTCTAGCATTTGCAATTTGGACAGCTAGAGAACCGACAAAGAAAAGATTTGTGCTAATGGTTTGCCACATCCCGTTTTCTTGTGGATCGTATCCTGAAGTGATCATGTCTGAAAGCTTATTCATTACCTGTCATTTTCTTCAGGGGCTCCATCATTCTTATTCCAACTCTCTCGACAGCAACAATATTATTCTCCTTTAAATACTGCTTCAAGGTTGGGTGGATGACCTTCTGGCATATCACAAGACCGACACCATCAGTTATTACTTCCCTGCCTACACTGAGTAACTGATCCAACACTTCGGCTTCTAGAGAAATTCCATGATGGATAACTATGGCTCCTTCTCCGGCATGAGACAAATCTCCTGACATAGACATGCCAAACAGAGCCACTTTGATCTGGCCTGAAGCGGTTCTTTTGAAAGGCGGAGTCAGATGCATTTCTGGCATTTCAATTAAAAGTCCAGGATAGACAGTAGAATCCATAACTCTCTTATTTTTTACAGGTATGTAATGGCATTTTCCTAGCACGGCACTAGAATCCACGTTTTGTGGGACTGTAAACAGAAAGGCTCTTAACACCAATATACTGATATGGTCGGCCTCCTTCCTGCTAAGCATGCAAGCGCGTTTGCTCAATATAATACTGCGCACCAGGCTAAGGAGAAGCTTAGAACTGCTGAAATCCACCGGTATTCGGCAACCACAGGTTTCAGATGAAAGGTAGTCAATGCACAGGCTCAAAATATGTTTGCTAATTTTAATGAAAGGGTACGGAGCCATATTCAGGCTTTCGAATTTTTCAAGCAAGCTGCAGCACAAAATTGCCGTAAATAAGCCACTGTCTCCGAAGAGGGCAAGGTGATTCTGCACAGAGGCTACCAGAAGCTTTAAGACGGGAAGAGTGACACAAAGGCTACTCAGCAAAACTGAAGACTGTGATGAAATACGAACGTATCCTCCCATGCCATTGTGAAATTGTTTGAGCCTACCTGTGGGGCCGTAGCAGGATCTCATTATCTTACTAAATGCGGAGACAGCCTGGCTAATCACCTCCTTAGTTAAAGGCCCAGTGGTGCAGAGGGAAGGTTTTTTAACATCAGCCCGAGACATCTTTCCCGAGAAAATTCCAGTCAAGCTTTAGAAGCGTTCCAAGTTTCTACAAAGAAGTTTTTAATTATCATTATACATAGGCATGCCAGACCTTGGGTTTTCTTTGCAGGCAACGATACAACAAAGGGATTTAACAGCACTTATTTGATGTTAAACAATGGGATCAATGTGATGATTGCCGAAGTTGCTTCATTCAACCAGACGGTTTGAGTTAACTTCCATGCCCTGTTTTTGAAGAAAGCTTTGCTGCTTTTGGTAGATGGCAAATACCAACATGGGCATCGGTGAATAAAAATCCAGGCATGGACAGCCAATTCCTACTATTCCAGCGGCCTTACATCTTTTGTTGATGGAGACCTATAATAAATAAGGGAGATATGCCTATAAGAAAGAGGGGAAGAAAAGAGATCTCATAATATTATAATCACAGAAAAATACATTTATTAAGACAACTTATTTCTGTGAAAACTCTTGGCAAACAATCTCTAAAAATGAGGTATAATCATAGAATGAGTATTTTGCATGGTAGAAAACATTCTGATAATTTGCCAACTCAGATTACTCACCATAATCTTTTATATAAGCATAATGCAGAAAAAATAGCATTAACAGTGGGCAGTTAATGGATTTTTGCCAATAAAGCACTCAATCTTTGATTTGCAGATTTATTTCCTCTCTTTAGAGGTATACAGATGAAAGTGATATTTTTACACATTTTCTCAGCTCATATCTTAGCAATCCTTTGAAGCTGTTTAGTGATATTTAAAATATTTTTAGATATACGACATTGATTAATTTAAACTTTATTCAAAAAGGTTTTGTGTCAATTGCAAGAAAGTCCAGATTTTATTGTATTAAAGAACAGCATGTATATACACTGTATATACATAATAAAAAGAGCATAGCCACATCCTAGATGCTTGATCTTGGGTACCCAACTGAATGATACAATATCCAGGAACGTGGAATGTCCTTTTTGAGGGAAAACTATTGGATTGACAAGCTAAAGAAAAATTACAAAAGGCAAGTTTTTTACCATGACTGTTTTGAGGGTGGGGGTTGACCAGTTTTTGTCCCAGATCTTTCATATGCTGTTTTCTAATAACTGCCCCAGGAATACTTGGCAAAATTTTGGGGGTTTCGAAAGAAGGCCTCAACTTTCGCAATCAGAATGAAATAAATAGTGCAACCTGAATGGGCCAATCTGGCACAGGCATCTTGCTGGGGACAATTCACCATGGTCAACTTGCAGCAGGACAAGTCATGGAGGGACAATTCCATGCAGGAAAACACAATGTTATCCCCTACTGTTTTTTTGACATTATTTCCACTGGTATAATGTAGACAAAACAGTGGTGGATAACATTTACTTTGTTGAGTTATCCCATATGGATTGTCCCACGGAGAGTTGGCCATAGCGAGTTGGCCTACGATGAGTTGGCCTTTGCAAGATGGCTGCAATAAGTTGTCCTAGACACTAGCACAACTATCTACCTGTCTGTTACAGCATAAAGCTCGAGCACCAATTTATATCTGGAAGTCATTAAACATAGGCAACTAAAGGATACCCCCAAACCAACTGGGGCATCCACATAGAATGGCATCTTGCCATTCTGGCACTCACATGGAATTGAACTTTTATTTTTGGAATACAGCAAAAGAATATTGAGTTTGGAAAGTTAATGGGGTGGATGGACTTGAAAGAATATTTCCTATGGGGTGTTTAAAATTTTATAAAAGAATACACAAAGATTTTGAAATTAACCCTAAGAAAGCACCTCCTGTGGGAATGTTTTATTGATTGGAAAAGAAACAGATGTTAAGAAGGGACTTTGAAGGTTGACTAGAGTGAACTAGAGAGAACTAAGGATTAATTAATTAATAATTAAAGGAGAAGAGACCTGTTAATACAATGGAGCAATATGTTTTGCTATAAAAGAAATTAAGTTTGTTTGGTAGGACTGTACTTAACAATTACTTATAAGACTGTCTGATATTTTAACAGTGGGATATAGAAAAAGAACAGATTTTATTGAATAAAACAGGTTGAAGTTGATTTGAATGTGATTGGTATTTTTTAAAAATGCCAGATTACAAAAGTGATATGGAAAAAGATGCTGTGGGTCTGAAAATGAATTTATAATGCCAGAATATGTGATATGGAAAAAGATGCCACAACGAATTTACAAATGAAACCAGCTGACATCTTAATAATTAAAGGGGAGATGCAAACAATAAATCAGAAGAGTGACTTGGAAAGTCATCTTATCTTGGATTTATAAATGGGATATGTTAAACTAATGTAATTGTTCCTGAGAGGAAAGAAAATGATAAAAAAAATGATAAAAAAATTACCCGGTGGGTCATTATTTGACAGGATTAAAGATCAAAAAAAGTAAACAAAAGGAATTCAAAGTGGATTTATTTCATCAGTTAATATATATGTTGTGGTTTCTGATAGCTATTAATGGAATTTATTTTTGGCCAGGATTGAACAATTAGGCTTTAAAAATCAATTCATAAATGAGAGATTTCTTTTGCTTTACAGTATAGAAAGTGTCAAGTTGGAATACAAAATGGATTGATTACCATACATTGAAATATAATATAATATTATATATGATAGTAAGTTGAAATATATTATTATAACAAATATAATAAGTTATTACTTTTGGTAGACTTTTGCTGATTAGGACTGAATGATGAATTTTTATAAATTGATTATTGATTAGGGCTGAGGTATGGAAAGAAGAGATCTTTGTTTTACTGAAATGTTACAGAAGATGTTAATCAAATTGTACTTTTCTGGAAGGAGAGTCACTTTTTCTATACCTATTTTCCTTATTTTTTTCTTTTACCTATGAACTTCTCTTTTCCTTTTTATAGTTTGGTTAATTTGCATCAGTCTTTTATCTTGAAAGATAAAAGCTTTTTAAAAAAAAGCTCACAGACATAGGCAGGTTAAGAATACATGATTTTGAATAAGGGCAGAGATACAAATTTTGCTTTAATGAGTTCAGAGTGTGTGCTGTTATTAATTATGCTCAAAAGCTGCATTCGTAATAGCTCTGCCAAGGTAGCAGATGAGCTGCAGCTGTTCAGCATCACATGAATATTGCCTAATATTTTGGTTCTGCTACATGTACAAAAATTGTAAACTGATGAAAAATGAAATCACTGATGAATTTAACCAACTAGGAGAGTATCCTGTATATATACAATTGGTACATATATATGTATATATGTATGGGGGGGGGGAAGGCAGCGGTGAAATCTACTTACCGTCCCTACTGGTTCAGAAGCGCAAAATTTGCACTCTTGCGCACACGCCTGTGTCACATGTGCTTTTTCACCCTCTGTGCATGCGCAGAAGGTTTTGTGCATGCACAGAGGGTAAAAATACCCAGAAATGATGACATTTTGGCATATGGGCAGAGCCTTGCACAATGGCCGCCACCGGTTCTTGCCCGAACCGGATCAAGTAGGCAGCATTTCACCACTGGGGGAAGGGAAGGAGAAAGAGAAGAGAGGGAGAGAGAGAGAGAGAGAGAGAGAGAGAGAGAGAGAGAGATGGGGTGAGGGTGACAGAATATGTCTATCAAATCCAGTTTATGGTTTTAACTATTATCATGGAGATCATGGAAAAGAAAATGCAGTCACATTTTTAAGGAATCCAGTTACTCATCTCTGCTTTAATGAGGCTAAAACATTGGTGTGGGATATCAAACTATACAATTTTCACAGAGAAAAAGAGAGACAAGCAATATTGGGGTTATTTGTTCTTTTAGGATTCTTGCCTAATCCTGTAATGGATCCTGGCCAGGGCACCAAATTATAATATATTATCTTACATATTAGTTCATTATGAGTATTTAAAATCCCTATGCTTTTTTCCAAAATCTTTCCCCAAAATTCTATATTGCATTGTGAGTTTTTTCCCCTCCCGAGAACAGAATGAAATTCAGACAAAATGAATTGCTTGAGGCCAATGAATGCGTTGCTGGCAGAAGCAATATGTCTAGATCAGAAAGTCTCTGATTCTGCTAGGTTTTACTAATCTTCATTTTCCAAGAGAAAATTCTATGCCATGCCAGCAAAGATTATGACCCTTTTTCACACTGATGATGGTTGCAGCATCCCCGTGGTCATGTGATCAAAATTCAGACGTTTGGCAACTGACTCATATTTATGACGATTGCAGTATCCTGGAGTTATGCGATCACCCTTTGCAACCTTCTGACAAGCAAAGTGAATGGGGAAGCCAGATTCACTTAACAACTGCATTACTAACCCAACCACTGCAGTGATTCACTTAACAACTGTGGCAAGAAAGGTTGTAAAATGGGGCAAACCTCACTTAACAAATGCCTCATTTAGCGACAGAAATGTTGGGCTCGATTGTGGTCATATGTCAAGGACTACCTGGATTTTTGTTGCCTTTTAATGATTCTGTACCTACCTCTTAATCATTCTGTAGCAAATGACAATTATTTCCCTTCATTTTCTTTGTCCTGCTGCAGCACATGTCTCACAATGTCAGAGTCATCATAATAGTCCTCTTTTTTTGGTTGAAAAAGGGGGTTGGACTTGATTTTATACCACCCCCAATGTATCAGCACCATGCCAGTTCCTGAAACAATGAAAACTCGGTAGTTCTTCCAAAAGTCTCTAAGGCCCATGTGCTGGTCACTACCTATGCAAAGAAATTGAGACATTTAAGCATGTTCTATTAAACAAGCTAATCAAATGTCACTCAGATCATCACCAACAGCATCATCCTATCATATAACAAGTTCATATTTGATTGACCGATGATACTAATGGTATTTTCTCTCTCTCAGAAATAAGTGCCATAAATATTGGGAAGACTGGCTTCTAAAGATGTTCATGCAATATGTGACTTATGCTGAAACACTGCATATAAAAGGCCAAATCAGGTCTCTCATGATAGAGAATGAGAATCATTACTTGGCTACAGACATTTGATTAGAAATTTCCACCACTCCTCAAATCCTATTTTCTTTCTTTTGCAAACCAGAAAAATGCTATAAAACTGCCTACTACTTCAACCTAATACCTACCAAATGTGCTGGGCTGCAATGCTCACAATACTCTGAGAACATACTATAGAACACTGGCATATCAGGAAGTGTAGGAACTTTTAGATGAAGTTTTTTTTGGAAATTGTTTGGGTTGATTTGATTATTACAGACTTTCCTATCTGGAAGATTTGTTTATTTAATATAGTATTTTTATTAAATAAGAATGGGAAAGCTTATAACTATCTGTAGATCCATTAAGTAAGAGGAGGAAAATGTATATATACATACATACATACATACATATATATATTGAAATTGGATAATTTGGTCATAGTGGATATTCAGGTTCATATAGTTAAAAATGTTAAGGCCCACAATTTTCCCTGTCTGAACGGACACAAGGATTTCACTAGTATCCTATATTCTCCCTCCACCCCACATCAATAAAATGTTCCATGAACATAAACATGTGACAAATTAGGGCTGTGTTGCAATCTTGATTTGAAGGGCAAAATGTGATTTGTGATGTGCAGATGTCCACAAAGAACCTACTGGGAACATCTTAAGGCACCTGTTTCCCTTCCCCCCTGGACTTTCCCGACAGCCCTCAATAGCAGCACTATCTGGGAGAAAGACATCTCTCAGGTAAAAGTTTCCAGCAGGTGTTATATATGCACACTTTGCATATTGAATCAAGATGGCTTCCCTACCTGGCTGCAGAAAATTCCCCTAATATGGTTTCAAAAATAAGCTTAAAATGGACATTTAAGAATTAGATCGGTGCTGACTTGCATTTGCTGCATCTAAAATTGGCATGACATTGGCCAGATCTGGACTGTTACCTTTGCTAATCTAGTCAGAAAATATTCTCTTTGTTAAAGTCATAGGGAAAAAAACTCAACAAGGAAAAAAGGAGGGGAAAATATCTAACTTGGTCAACAGATGTTAAGGAGACAGAATAACACAGTTGGAAGGGACCTTGGAGATCTTCTAGTTCAGCCCCCTTCTCAAGCAGGTAACCCTAAAGTAGTTCAGACTAATAGCTGTCCAACCTCTTCTTAAAAAACTCCAATGTTGGAGCACCCACAATTTCTGGAGGCAAGTTGTTCCACTGACTAACTTTCTCAATGTCAGGAAATTTCTCCTTAGTTCTAGGTTGCTTCAACAGATCACCATGTTACACTATTTTCCCACCTTATTTAAAATGCAAATGTTAATCTTTTAAAAATAAATTATATTAAGCTGCAATTCTATCTGACAATAAGTCTTATTCAATTTAATGAGACCAGTTTTTAAATTAATCTATATCAGACTGCACTTCAAAGAAAAATTAAAAAAAACTCTTGATTTAAAATAAAATCTGCTTTTTATATAAAACATGCATATACTAATGAGTCATCTATTACAATTAAGACACTTTTTGCTGAAGAAATTATAGAAGAGCCTAATTTCTAAAACTCGAACATCATAAAAATTAGCATGCATATTTAAAGTGCAATCTATATATAGTTAAAACATTTTACACCCAGCTGACTTCAAAGAGAAAATAATGCATAATTATATGTATATAATTTGTTATAGCAAAATAATTAGTGTATGTCTTCCTGCTCAGGAATTATATATCAATATGGAAACAGATTTAATTCAATTATTTAAATCAGCATAATTTTATTGGGGAGGAAAGAATGGTTTATTTGCATATAAATAGAAGATGAAGTTATTCTTCTTAGGTGTGGATTTTGGCTAACCAAATTTTGCAAAACAAAACGAACTTCACAGATTCTCCCCCTCATTCCACACCTCTCCCCCATGATCAACTCCAGAGGCTTGGGCTTCCACTCAGTTCTTCTACCAGAATATTCTTTGAGTAAAAGGAAGAAGCACATCCATCTACAGAACATCAAGTCTGCATCTAATGCATTGCATTTTGGGCAATAAAGAATATTTTATTCTATTACATGAGATGGGCTGTGCAAGGCAACAGGGGGATGTTCAAAATAATGTAGCATGCAGAGGAAAAAATACATTTTTTACTATTGCTTACCAACTGCCTGTAAAAGTCAGCTTCTGCATGTGGATTTATTGACTGTATTATGCAAAGTGATTCCATTTTTCACATGGAAAAACATTCTACTTCCTTAAATCAAGTCATTTAAAAAACAAAACCAAACCCAATTCCTCGGGATATAAATGGCTTCCTCTAAAAAATAGCAAATGCCACTCTGAGAAATATCAACATGTTTCAAGTTGTGTGCATGTATACTTACATATGTGCCCAAAACAGCACACCCAGTTATTTAAATACCTATTACCAGCAACTGCAAATGACAAGTGACAATTATGAATATGAGAAATCAAGCAAGACAATATTCTCACTTGCTTTGACCTTTGGATATTAGATCTGTAATTATTTTGTCATGTTAAATATTCAAATTATACCAATAAAGAAATAAATTATCATGTAGCTAATTTCAGTATTTGGCCACCTCCATAATCTCTCTTCATCTTTAGTTGGCAATTAGATGACACATTAGGCATTTTGCATGGGAATAAAGGATGGTACAGTCTTTAGCAGACTGCATGCCTTATCTGAAGGGATGCTCCATTTAGGTCACAAACTCAATTGTGCAAAATTTTAAATCAAATAGCCAGCTTCCACATACATTATAGACATCTTGTTGCAGTTAATTACACATGGAGAGCCACAAGAACAATGTGAGGGTAGAGCTCATCCCTCCTACTATCTCCAAAAGTGGAGGATACACTTGCTCTGAAACCCCCCAGTGTGTTAATATTAGGCCTAGTACTGAATGAGATATTGACTGTTATCTGGGTTGTATTGTTTCAGATTGCAAGTGGGACTGTTCAACCAGGCTATCTGAAAAAACTGTTGCATCTATACAACTGTCCCTATAGTTGGCCCTGAAGCTGAGATATGTAAGAGAGAATGAGACTGTGGCAAGTGATATTATTGGGTCATTGAGAGAACTTTAGAAAGATTTTGCTCAAGCTTCATTTGGTTACGGTAAACACACTGTAATTTCATCCGAGGTTTTATCTGTCATTCAACAGTGTACTGTTTTTATAGTTCATAGTAAAATATCTTCTGAATCAAGTTTTACTCTTGGTGACTACAAGTCCCTGTTGTTTTCTCAGTTGCTATTTGCCTTCTCATTTTGTTTTTGTTTACTTCATACTCCTAAACACTCCTAAACACAATATAGCACCACAAACAGATTAATATGACGAATTTTACTGGTGCCAGTGTAGTGTGTAATATGTATATACCATGATATAAGATCATACACCAGAGTAATATACATGTTGCACAGAATATAACGTACATATGAAAACGTATGACTAGGTTTTCCCCCCCACTAACTACTTGTACAAGGATTATTCTTTTATTTTTGTGTGGAATGCACCAGTAGAGGCTAAACCAATTTCGTTGTATACATGATGCACAATGACAATAAAGGCTTTGAACTGATCTATAGTTCTAGTTAGCATATCTCGATGGCCTCTGTTCAAATATTAGGCAGATCTAATCTTATTCAGCTTTTTGAGTTCAGCCTTGGTTAGGTAGTGTCATTTAGATGGAATTTTACACTGTAAAACATGCTGTCATCTGCTCTGTAATAGGTTGTGAATCCTTTAAAAACGCTCTAGTTAATTAGCACCCCCGTTTTCCTTTTGCTGCAAGCAGCAGATGCTTCTACTTTTCCCCGCTTAGATAAAAAAAATTAATCCCCCCTCCCCGTTCTTTCCCATAAACGCATTCCGATCCAATACCTCTCTCTTACTTTGCAGCACGGGAAATTAAAACACTGTAGCTGCCCGACAATCCTTGCGCCCTTCAAGCTTTCACTCTTCAGACTTTCCGGAAATGGAAACAAAAGGAATGCTGAAACTACAAGTTCCAAGATACATCGCAAGATTAAAAAAACCTTGATAAATCGATGTTCCGATGCATCCTGGTAATTGTAGTTCAGGCGAAGCGGAAATGCAAAAAAAATGCGGAGCAGCGTTTCGGCTACAATATTACAATTGACCGGAAAAATCATAAAGGGGGCATTATTTAATTTGAATTCAAGCGTGAATTTGAGGGGTCGGATTCAAACATTCCTTAATTTTGTTAATCCCATATGTCTTTTATTAGTATTTCCCAGTTCCATGGAATAGATTAGTGGCATATTAAAAGACAGGCATTTGTTCTTACCTATATTACCTATATTAAACCTCGGGCGAATAAAAACAAAACAGATGTGTCATACTGGTGAGATTTGACCCAAGTATTCACTTATTAAATTATTTTTGAAATTTTGGAGTTTACTTCATCAGATCCAGTAAGATCTGATGTCAGATTTTGTAGAAATACAGTTACTCAGTTTAATGCAGGAACAGGCTACCTTTCTGTGGCTGTCACCCTTAGTATTTTTGGGGTGTTAGCACACAATAAACCCCTCAATTTTCTTTCTTTCTTGAAACAGTATTTTTCAGCATATGATTAAATAAAACATTATTCTGAGCCAGACATCCTTGCCTAATTACATTACTTTAGCCATTTAGGTTTCAGAGTACAAATGCTTGTATGTAAGCCATCCTTGGTCTGAAATAACTGATTTTAACAGACTTTCACGTAAATTGTTTGGGAAGAGTTAAAAGTTCTTCCCAGATAATTGACTTGTGGCTTTTACGACTTCCTGGACACATCTATGCCTTTCTTTTGGCAAGAATGCAGAAGCGGTTCTCTTATTAGTACATTTTCCAGGATATTTATTTCCCCCCCCAGGATTAGTCGCCCATCCTGGGGTCTCCTACGAGCCTCCAATCCAAACTGATCGACCCCCTAGTACATCTGAAAGAACTTTCCCCTCTGAGATCACAAGCTAGAGAATATCGTATAAAAGCTATTGGTTGTTGCCCGTCACGTGATACGCATGAGCCAGTCCACGCTTCGGGATGTCTCATTTTCAAAAAAAAAAATTTAAATCGCGTTTCAAGGTGCGGCGCCCGCCTTTGAATGAGGTAAGACACAGCCACAAACACGGCGCGTAGTTTTAAAACGTGTGTTCGGAGACTTGGGAATTGCCCACACATTTTATATTGGGCCGCTGTTAGGAAGCATCATAAGAGGCAGAGGGGTTGTTGTTGCTGCAACCGGTAATTTGGGGAAACTTAGTAAGCGTGGTGGAAGTAATAGTGCTCATAGGCGAGCATGGAGAAAACACGACTTTAGCTGCACGAATCTGATCTCATTTGCTGTCCCGAAAGTAGAACAAAAGAGTTACTAAGTACAAAAGCACGAACTTAAAAGTTGTGACTTATCTATGCTAAGAATGACAACGTAAACACAGTTTTCATATAGAATTGTACTATGGTATGCACTTAATTAGATTTTTTGAGGATATTCCTTTGTATGGCTCAATCCTGAAAAATATAAGTTATATATAACTGAAAAGTTATAATAATAAAACGATCCTTCTAAGCCACCTATTTTCCCATATTCAGAAATCATGCAAATTGTTTCATCCGTATTTCAGCAATTTTATGTTTTCCTTATAGATCTAAATTTAGTTTTAATTTAGTTTAGATGCATGCATGAAATGGAGAATTTATTTTGTTCTATACAGGGATCACCTTGGTTGTTCCAAGTTTCAGCCATAACAAATTTCAGACTGATTGACTGAATTGAATGGGGCAAAACTGACATACCTTAAGTTTACAGTCTCTTCTGTCATGTGGCTTGTGCATCAGTCCAACTATATTTGGCCATGACTGCACTTGAATTTAAGCATGACATATGTCCACATCCCCCATCACTATCCTTAATTTTCCTTTCCCTTTAGCTTGCTTAGCTACTACTATGTTCTGCCAATTGTTTTCCCACTCTCCTGCTGTCTCCCACCCTAGAACTCCTGTCCCTGGTATGCATGTGTCCTGGTTTACTCAGAGCACGTAAACTTGGCTACTTTGTGCATGTTTTATGTAATCCAATTCCAATGCCTGTAGTATCATGCCTGTGTCAACACATACAATCAATTTTCTCTTTATAACAGCCTTATTAATCTTGGTAGAGTTTTTATGATTTTTGAACCATGGAAATTGTAAAGGATTTTCTTTAAAGCAGATGCTTAAAGTTTCTTTGAAATGTTTTGTAAAAACTGAACATAGAAATTACATTCAGGATGGTATCTCTGAGATACTTGTATTCTATTCTACTGTATAATATGCAGATGAGTGCTAAGTTAATTGCTTCCTAATAATGTACTAAACGGTCAATGAATAAAATACTTAAAGTCTTGGAGTTGATTTGTACAAGGAGAGGAGAGAAGAGACATAAATGAAAGGGACTGAAAATAAATGAGAGTAGAACACATTCCTGAAATCTTAGTGGCCTGACTTGTTTTTTGTCATGAAACTTATCCTCTGATATCTAAAACCCACATCATGGGAGGAATCTGTGAAACAGCTTTTGTTTCAAAATATTTCAATGAAATTCTTATGTGTGAGTGTTAAGACGCACTAAAATGCACAAAATGTCACACCAAACAAATGTTAAGTCCTGGTTACCTGAATAAAGCATCATTATAAGAGCTGGTTCTGCTATGAAGTTACTGAAGGACAAGGGTTAATAAATATTTTCATGTCATGAAACACTGTATCCTATAGACTGTCTCTTTTCCTTGGTGAATAGCTTTGTATGAGCTTTTCAAAATAGTACTGGAATATGTGTTTATGTGTATACACAAATACACACACACGGTTGCTATTACATTTTGGTATGGTAATGCAGTTAACAGATGGATGTTCCTTTTACTGTTGCACTTGTATTTATTGATTTAATAAGCCACTACATTTCTAAACTCTGGAAGCTTGCAGCTAAACTTTATCAGTAACTACACTAAATACTAAATAAGCAATATTACTGCCTCTTTCTCACTCGTTTCATTATTGGTTTTACTTGCTTAGATCGATTCAATCTCAAAATATAAGATTCTGTCCATAATGTTTACTATCACCATATCTTTATTTTAGGGATATAATATTTTAGCTATACTGTCTATATCAAAAAGGGAGAGTACGTTTTTTCATAAACATCACAGCAAATAACTCCAAAAAGTAATTTCTGGAGGGAACATTGCCCCGTTTCTTTGTGTAATATATTTCTGTATTGTTGAGAATCTATTTCATCAACACAATGGTTGTTGAGGTAGACTTGGATTGAACAATATGGCAGAGCAATCAGCAGGGCAGTGGTTGGATAAATCATGTAAGGAAGAAATTGAGAATTGTGTAAATATTCTAGAAGGGAACATTGCTATCTTGTGTCTTAATAGATAGCATATATCCACAACATTATCATCATATGTGCTTATGTATTAACAGAAAAGGAGTCTGTGTCATGCCCAGCTCAAGAACAATATAGAATAGTGCTGCCAAAGTTCAGTTCTTTATATAGACCAAATCTTGCCCAACTAAACATGTATTGCTAACAAATATACCTTGGGAGATTCTAGGGAGTGACTGTCCTAAATCTCTTCCCTTCTTTGATCTAGCTCCAGGCTGTATTGTCTCTTGTCTCATTCTTCTTGGGATATTCTCCTGCCACTTCATTGTAATCCATCATCACACTTCCTCCTTCAGAGTGGCTTTCTTATTGATAAAATTGATAAATCAGGAAACACACATTTGTTAAACATTTCCAAGAAATAGTAGTAAATATTAAATTCCTAGGATGCAGCTTTCTCAGATATAATGCTGCAAGTATATTCAGGATAGTAGGAGCTGACAAAAAATGATGAAGTCAGTTGCAACATTGCAACATTCATTTAGTGACCCTTCTTGTGAAAAACTTTGCTACTCCAGGAAAAAAAAGATTAATTTTGTAAACACTGCCAAGGACTTTTGTGGTATCTACTTTATAGCAACTACCAGTACTCCTTAGAAGGGGAAGGGGGCTTTACTAACTCTCTCACATGAAACACATTTATGGAGTCTTTGGGCGCCATATTAAGAACTCCAATATCAGTTTATAGGAAAATGTATGTATTTATTTAAAACATTTATATCCTTTCACATCTTATATAAAACTGAGAGGTTCCCAATCAACAATTAAAACAACATGGTACCATATTAAATTTATTAAAATTGGGCGCTCTCTAATAAAATGAAATTCAATGGTGAAAAAAGTAAGGTTCTACATTTAGGCAAGAAAAACAAAATGCACAGGTACAGTATATGTGGTACCTCTCTCAATAGTAGTAATTGTGAGGGAGATCTTGGAGTCCTAGTGGATAACCATTTATATTTGAACCAGCAATGTGCAGCAGCTGCCAAAAAAACCAACAAGTTCTAGGCTGCATAAACAGAAGGATAGAATCAAGATCACGTGAAATGTTAATACCACTTTATAATGCCTTGGTAAGACCACACTTGGAATACTGCATCCAGTTTTGGTCACCACAGTGTAAAAAAGATGTGGAGACTCTAGAAAGAGAGCAGAAAAGAGCAACAAAGATGATTAGGGGACTAGAGGCTAAAACAAGAACAATTGCAGGAACTGAAGTATATGCCCCAGTGTTCCAATATCTCAGGGGCTGCAACAAAAAAGAGGGAGGCAAGCTATTCTCCAAAGCACCTGGGGGCAGGACAAGAAGCAATGGGTGGAAACTAATCAAGGAGAGAAGCAACCTAGAACTGAAATTTCCTGACAGAACAATTAACTTGCCTCCAGAAGTTGTGAATGCTCCAATACTGAAAGTTTTAAAGAAGATATTGAATAACCATTTGTCTGAAATGGTATAGGGTTTCCTGCCTAGGCAGGGGGCTGGACTAGAAAACCTCCAAGGTCCCTTCCAACTCTGTTATTCTGTTATGATATTATACATAAATTTTATGCAGATTGATTTTTTTTTAAGAATTTGGAAATTGGATTTATATTGCATAGTACTCAGAAAGTTACTGGTTACTGAGGAAAGAAAAAAAATGTCATAGTTAGACAAAGCCTTGGGATCCAGGTTTGGTTATCTCTTTGTTTTCATAATTTCATCTAACTTTCCATCCCATTCAATTTTCTCAATCCACAATTACATTTGCATGTATATGTGCAAACTTCATATAAAACTATACTAAACCAGTTCAGTTGTAACTTAATATGTTTGATAGAAGTTATGATTACAAAATATAAATAGTAAAAACATAAGTAAGTAAAAGCCTCCAAATCTCAGAAATAATTTATATAATCAATATAATGTTTTCTAAACATGGGAAAATGGAGAAATCATAGAATATGTCAGCACTGTTAGAAAAGTAGTATGTGGTTTCTTGTTAAGTGAGGTTTTGTAAGAAATTAAAACAACTGTTAAGAGTGTTTTCTTCCACTTTGTTATGTGGCAGTTGATTGTAAGTAGTTTGAAATGAGTATTTGTATAGAGTAGTGCTTTCAGTCAAATCCCAGAATAGGATGAAAGATTTGCAAATTTGTTTCCAATTATTAGGCCCCCGAGAAAACATTACTCTAGTACACTTCTCCCTTTATCCCAAAGATCACTACTGCAGTTTTATTCATCTTTCCAAATAGTTCTTTGCACAACCATTCTGCTAGAGTATTTATAAAATTTTATCAATCAAACTCTGCAGAAAAACAATGCAAAGGTGGGAAATAAAGATGAGGTTGAAATTGTTCTCCTGTCTAGCTTGTCAATCAATCTACACACCCAAACCTTCCTGTTTTTCTGCAAAATCAGCAATTGAAATAAAATGGAAGCATCTTGTTGACTCAGAGGAATTTGGATCTTTTTTTCTCAGAATAAGGGTGGGAGCAGTGTCTATGAAGGACAGCATTAGGGGGTAAAAACAAAACAGAGAAGAGGACTAGCTGCACTGGGCTTGGAGAAAGTCCAACAGCATTAGACAAAGATTGAAAATTATTTTTCCAGCTCTCTTTTAGCCCAACATTTGCAATAGTCATGGGATCGGATGAGAAGAGAAAATACTCATAAAAATCTACTTTGTATCTTTGTTTGCTTTATTTAGCTGCTTGCCAAAGTGAATCAAATATGTATATTACTGGCCTAAATGCATTGTTAAATATTGCTACACTCTCTGTTCCTTAAAAACATTACTTGAGGAAACAGTAATGTCTAGCCCATCCTGAATGTCATCACTTTAACAATAACTTTCTACAATGACATCCTATTTCATTATATGTTCAAAATATGAAAATATCAGTAAAATGAATGAATTAGCATGAAAAATAAATAGGGACAAATTGACTACCAGAATCTAGACTCACCTTCCCAAAATGATATTCAATGTATTGAACTTTATTTTCAGGTCTCCCTACTTTAAGTATACTATATAACTATTTGGAATTTCAGTTCAGTTTTATATCAAGCAGCTATAGAACTGTTTTAAAACATATTGTTATGGAATTACTATATTACAGAAGTTTGTTGCAACAATTTTTTAAAGTGCTGAAATGGAACTGACCAGAAAATGAAAGAAAAATAAATAGATAGAAATTTTGATCTTAATAAACCCATTCTTTTTATTATTATTGCTTGATTCATTTGCTTTAGCAATAGAAAAAAGTGATCTTGAAAAAGGTTAAGGAGGGTCAAATCTACTTTGGAAAATCTAGCATGGAAAGCCAGTGGGAAATTTCAGAGTATCCCATGCTAAAGTTGGGGAAAAAATCTCAGAAAGCAATGTCAAACCACTTTGTATTGCTGCCAAGAAAGTCATTTTGTTGTCTCTATCTAGTCAGAGGAATCAAGTTCTGGTCAAAGAAGACTTTGGCTAAAATCTGTAGCTTATATCAGATATTATTCTATGGTATTCATATCTCGACCAGAAACTAATGCCCACTTGTTCTTTAGATGATTACATAGTTCTTTAGTTTTAGGACCTATTTAGGACCTAGTATTCAGTAGTTGCAGGAAGTGGCATCTTTTTCCCCCTTTTTTCTTTTTCCAAAAAGTTTTTTATTTTCCATACAATTCATTTTCAAATTTCATTTCCACATACAGTTTTTAGTAATTCATTTTCAAATTTCATTTCCACATACAGTTTTTAACACATTTTAGTACTAATTTATCTTCACCACAGCTTCCTCCAATAACACATTTTAATACAATTTTTCCCCACAATATCTCCCTCCAGTTCCCAATGCTTACAACATCTCTTGTCAGAGTATACAATTTAATTTCCCAATTTATAT
>JANHFT010008753.1:193066-216852 GCA_032467955.1 Pseudoxenodon macrops
GGATGAAGTTATCCCATGGCTGGAGGCTACCTCAACCCTACGAGAAGGAGCGTATCAGGTAGGACCAACGCCCCTTCTGAATTGTGAAGAAAATACCGGTAGCTTTTTCTATCATATTGTACATTAGTTTACGGGTGGCTGGGATATTTCCAAAGTTTTGAAAGACAAATTGTCTCTTTCATAACATGTCAGTGATAGCACCTATTTATCTGAAGGGGACTGATCAGGTTGCTCCAGGTTGTTGTTCTGCTCATTTCCCCCCCTGTATTCTGGACAGATAAGCAAGCCCCCTTCAAAGCAAGTGAGCCACCTTTTAAGACATATGGGGGTTGTTACTTGACTTTGTAACATGTTAGTATCTCTATCTCTTTATCTCTCTCTCTCTATCCCTCCATCCATCTTTCCATCTATCTATCTTTCTCCAACACACCCGGTTATTAGTTTATTAAAACACAGTAGTTACCTGGGTAAATGAGACTGTTGGACACCATTGAAATGTCTTTGGGACCTCTGCTGTCAAAGGGACTGGGGTTACATATCTTGTTTTACTTTAGTTTTGTAACCCTTTACTCCTTGAGAGGGGACATTTCCTCAGTCAAAAGATTTAAAGTTGTTTATGAAAGTTACTTTCCCCAGTTTTAGCTTGCAACTTCATGGGAGGCTGAACAAGACAGCTAAAGGGTCACTGCCATGGAGAAATAAGGTTGAGATTAAAAGAAGCTTTTCTGTAAATAATCCTATATGCTATATCTGGTTCATGATTACTAATTTAAAACCTTTGGGCTGAATAATGCGGTTGGTAAGCCTGCTTCAAGGCCTCTCCAAGTGCCCATTTTTCTCTCAAGAAGAAGAAAAAGGGAATAATCACCATTAAATCTCCCATCAGCGACAGGAATTGAATCTCTCTATGCTAGATGTTGATTCCTTAGGGAAGAATAGCAGAGGGCATGGACTCATCTGTTGTATGGTTGAGGAACATTTTTAATTTTTTTTTAATTAAACAGTTAAAAAGACAAAAAAATTTTTTTTTTTACAATTTCTCTCTTTTCAACAGTTTTTGCATCAGTATACATTTCTACACAACCATTTTTCCCTCTCTTACTTCAATTTAATATCTATACATATAGTCCTGGTATTATTTTATATACATAAGAATAACAGTGTACTCCGTTTCAATCATACTTTTTGTGACTATTCCAGTATCTATACATATAGTTTTAGTATTATTTTATATACATAAGATTAACAGTGTACTCCATTTCAATCATACTTTTTGTGTCTATTCCATTTCCCTCCGTTTATTATTCAACTCCTTTATCTTCCTCCTATTATTTATTTCCTTACCCTTTATCTCTCTTCTCTAAGCATCTATACCATTTCCCCCATATTTTATAATATTCTGTTTCCTCTTTTTCTTGTAGTTCTTTTGTACGTTTATCCGAGTTCTGCACATTCCAAAACTTTTCTAATCAAATTTTCTTCTGTTGATATATTATTTTTCCAGTTTTGTGCATATAATATCCTTGCTACTGTTGTGATATATATGATTTAATATTGTATTTTTTTCTCATTAGTCTCTGGAAGTATTCCTACTAAAAATATTTCTGGTCGCATTTCTATGTGTTGTTCAGTTATCTCTTCTAATTTTATTCTAATTTTATTCCAGTATTCTTTTGCTTTGTGGCACTTCCACCACATATGATAGTATGTTCCATGGTTATGTTTACATTTCCAGCAGGTTGATGGGGTGTTGGGGAACATTTTGGCTAATCTCACAGGTGGGAGATGCCACCTATAAAACATTGAATACATATTTTCCTTGTAGGCTACAGACATTGTCAGTTTGTAGTTTGTGTTTCGTAATTTTTCCCATTTGTCCAATTCTATATTATATCCAAAAAATTTAGCCCGAATTATCATATTTTCTTTGACTATCTCCTCCTCCATTTTGTATCTCAGTAAATAATTATAAATTTTGGTTATCAATTTGTCCTCTGTGCCTTGAAGAATTTTAATTTTAATTCTAATTCGTATATTCCTTTTTGAAATCCATATTGTTCCAAATCTGACCTGTATCTAGATTGTATCTGCATGTATCAATGTGTATACCCTGTTCTTTTAACTTTTGTCTAATTTCAATTCCCCTTGACAGTTTAATAAGTCTTTGTATCTCTGAATTTTATCAATATTCAATACGTTTAGATATATGAATGCCTCCATGGTTGATAACCATTCTGGAATCTTATTGTAATGACTTTTATCTTTTGCCATGTTTGTAGTAGTGCGTCCCTGATTGAGGAACATTTTAGATGTCATCTTGCTGTGTGAGAACTATATTTATGTAGATGACTGAGGTAAATATTTAAACAATTCTGACCATATGAATATAGACTAGTTGCTTCTGGCTATCAAATCACCATTCCACTACGGTAGAAAGTGAATGCATGGAGTGTGTATGTGTGAGAGACTGAATTTTTTGGGAAGCAAACTTTAGTGAAGATGCTTCATCAAGGTTTTATTTAAGGCCTCTTAAATAAATATACTGGTTTATATCTGTATTGAAACAGAAATCTGGAAAAAGGAAAATATTGTGCTAAAAAGCAAATATATTTTCTTTAAAAAGAATTGGGTTAATATAATGGTATTGGAGTCGTTCCTCAGCCAGATGGTGTCTAAATCATCATTGTTTTCCATGTTTTCTTTATGTAATAAAAGCTATATGAAAAAAATTGTCATCTTTCAGTAAATGGTGTTTTAAATATAGTTTATTGTTAAAATATTTGAGAACTTCATCCCTTTCATTTTTTATTGTATTAAGATCTAAATGAACAAATAATCTTGGGTTATTTTGAAAACCCATAATTTCCCAAAGTTTGTCCCAGATTAAGCATTTAGTTAGCTGATAATGCAAGTGATTCATTTATAAATGTTCTGGAAATGGAGAAGGGAGGGAGCTTCTGAGGCTCATGCACTAAAATCAAAGCCATATTTCTGCATTATTAGAACCATTATATTGTGATGTTCTCTTAAACCATGGTTCAGAGCCCATTTTTTAAAATCTGAGGAAGCGAAATATGTGAAAAGCGGATAACTGATGAAATAACATTTTTACAGTATTTAGTACCTTTATTTGCAACCATATGTTTTAACGAAATTCATATAAAATTAAAACAATTCACATCAGTTCAGTTCTTGAAAGTGATGAAAGAAATTGACACTAAGGGGGGGAAAATCATTACAGCCAGCTTGCAGTTCCTTCATGTGTACTTCCTTTCTGTTATTAACATTTTCTCCTGACTGATTTCCTACTCACTTGAATTAGCAACATTAATTTATTTGTGTGGAGAGGAAGTGAATTTGGTTTTACTTCTGTAACTATCATGATGTTCTTGCACATCATTAATAAAATCATTCTTAAGCAAAACATGACTGTGTAAAAAGATTTTCAGGCTTCATTTCCACATCTGATGTTTTATTTAGCAAGCATTATGACTCATGATTTCTGGGGAAGCCTCTTTGTAATGCTGAGCATTGGCCAGCTGACTCTTTAATAGTCATAAGTTCATTTTATATTTTACTTCATTATTATTAGTTTAACTAAAATCTGTCATCCATCAATGGCCTAATTCAGTCTTTCCCAACTACAACTTGCAGAATTCCATCTTCCATAGGAATTCTATGAATTATGATTCTCCTATACAGTTCAAAGGTCCTGGGTGGTGGAAGGAAAACGTATTATGCAATAATTATTGTATAAGACACTTCACTGTGACAGATTACTCAGCTATATTTGCCTGCTAAAAATAAATTATTGTAAGGAACTGAAAATCTGTCTCAAAGGAAGGTGTAGCACATGTGTTCTGGGAGCATCTTTGGAGTTTCTTCAGTTCAGTGCTTCTGCTGCAAATGGTATACAGGTAGTCCTCTACTTATAACCGTAGGTTCAGCAACTGTTCAAAATTATGGTGCTGAATGACGAGACTAACCACCTCTGCCCAAAGTTATAGCCGCTGCAACGCCCTCACATTCACATTAACAAAATTTGAGAACTTGTCAATCCACTCACACTTATGACTGACTGCAAGGGCATTAACTCTAGCGTGTTGTAACACTTGGCCCACAGCAGTTTTGGAAGGCTGATATAAAAAAGTTCCATATGAGAACGGAGGCTGTTCCCCCTGTGGACAAGGGGCCATTGAAACTACAACTCATCTCCTGTTTTACTGCCTCCTCTATAAGAACTCACAGACTCATTTTAGAACACCTCACCTGATTAAAGTACCGTGGGAATTCTGGTTTCTTTTAAGTACAATTACTATTATTGGATCAGTATGACAAAGCTTCTCTGCACATAGCTAAGTTTTGCTACTTTGTAAAATTAGGCAGACTTTGGTCACCCACTGATGATTTCACCATCAATTGTAATATGTTACTACACCCTGTTCCGTCCTGTTGAGTTCTGCTCAGTCTTGTTTTGTTTTAATGTTTAACTTTTGTGCTGGTCTGTGACCGTAATAAAAATTGATTAATATGACAGACTGCAGGGATGCTGCAGCACACACACCCCAGTCTATCTTCCCTACCCATTCTGCCCCACTGAGTGCCCGAAGATCGTAGATCTGCTTCCCACACTCTCCTCCTCACCCCTCCTCACAGCTCAGTCACTTATCTTTTCCATAGAACTCGTTTGAGAAGCAACCGCTGTGGATTTCCTACACAAAAAGCTGTGTGGTATAATCCCGGAAGTGGGTGCCATTTTGGGAGCAGCTGCAATGAATTCCAACATAATGGTACACGGCCTCCATACTATATAGGGTGAGGGTGAGGGCAGACAATCTGGCTGTCCTTCTCAAGCACGATCACTGAGATATTGTTATTGTTATATACACAACAACGTGAAATTATAGCTGCCAGTTCTTTAGCTGTTGGCCTTCATAAGCCTTGAGTTTTTCCAAAGAACCAAGTCATAATGTATCGGCATAGAATATGTGAAGATCAAGTAGTAATGTGACCTTTTGTAACTGACAGAAGGAAGTTTTGTCAAAGTACAGATTTAAGCGCGGTCTAATTTTTTTATTTTTATGGCACCAGTATGCTGCTATGATCAGTTTATGCCATAATCTTTCAAATTTTATTTTTACATCTTACTACTGTGATCTTCTCCAATTCTTTGTCTTCTATTCTGGTATTGCCGTAGCAGTTATCCACACTTTCTTTTTACTAATACTACCATTGTATTATATGCCTAGAAAACTACTCTCTTTAGCCCACAGGAGAACTCTGTAAGAAGCATGGTGGGAAACTCTGGTTTCTATTGCTATAATAACTATAATTTTATGCTACTTAATTTGAATACAATGGGACTGTATACGTATATAGTGAGTATGGTATAGAAATGTGCACGCATACTTGAGAGAGGTTATTTTACAAGCTTTTCTACCTAAGAGACCTGTTTCATCCTTTATTCTTCCCTGTATTGAATAATTTAACAATTAGCGATATCTTAGGATATATTGTTTCATCCTGCATGAAACCTTTTAATATTCAAGGATTTTTAATAGGATTTCTTGCGACAAATGGCTTGCTAAGTGGGATAAAACAAATAATTTCTTTAAAAAAATTAATACTCAAGCCTGTGTACAAGAATGGATCTTCATTCTAAGTAAGGTAGAGACATTTTTCAAAAGAAGATTTTGTATCAATTGGTGGCTTGTAGTTGTAGACAACCCTCTGAGCAAAGTAGATATCCAAATTTCAAAGATCTTTGAAATTCAAAGAGCTTTTGCCTTCTCCTCGGCATCACCGGTGTATATCATGGATGCACTATCATAGGTGTATCACGTAGACTTATGAGTAGACCATAGAGTATCATGTGGAATAGTATGGAAATGGCTATAGGAGTAGGGGAATAATTGAAAATCGTATCTAGGTTAATAGTCAAATTTTGCTGTGTAGCAGCTATTAGAAAAGGCCAGATGGTCACAGTTTCAAGGGGCCTTCCTTTTAATTGAGGGTGTTTAGGTCTGCATTTATAAATGGATGTTTAGCACAATTAGAAACTTAATAAACACATTCCTTTGAACTCATAAAGCCTTTGGGTCACTACGGTGACAGTTAATAATTTCTATGAACTGGATATTTTTAAAAAATCATTGTGGTTTTCAAGGTGACAAAAGCATGTTGCACTTTCTCCCCAGGATACAGTGAAATAGATTTCGGAATGATCTATGATCCCCTGTTCTTACTCAATGTCAATGTATGCAGGATCTCTTCCAAAGTCATTTTATGCTAACTGGTTTGATTTGTAGCAATGAAGTGTACCAGAAACCTTACATTTTGCAACATACCCATGCTAGGTTTATGTCTCGAGTGCACGTTTGTGTGTTTCCTGAAGTACATGTAGTCAAACTGAATATATATTTTGCTGTTTGTTCTTTCTCCATCTTTCTGGGTGGCAAAAAATCTGAAAGGGAGGAGGGCCCAAAATGAGAGAGCTAAGAGGCTGGAGACCCCCTTTTTAGAGAGAGAGGGGGTGACTATAGTGCACAGAATGAAGTAGGGAGGAAAAAGTTTGTGGGTGGGAGGGTAGCATTGTTCTCCATATCACAATTCGAGAAAATGCCCAAATCTTCCAGCAATTTTCTAGCGTGTATAGTATTTGACCTTAATATATATATAAACAATGTGATATGTTTGCTTGAGTGCTGGATATTCTTGTCCTTTGAAAATCAGATAAGAGTTAACCCCAGAATTTTGGTTATTTTTCCATTCTGGCAGACTGAATCAGCTTCTCCTAAAGGAACAACGAAAAGAAGGAAAAGGCATAATGCCAGAGGGATTTAATTCTAGGGTAATTTAGCATGCTTTCCTGAGTCAACTATTATTAACAATCTATATCATGGCGATTTTCTTAGATGTCGTTTGTAAATGATATACTTGTTTATTAACCACATCTTTTACAGAAATCTGCTCTTAAGCCAGGAGACAGGTTCAAAATCTTCCAATAATATATATTGATTCAACGGTATCTTTGTATAAATGCAGATACTTGTTTTCAGGCATAAATATCTCAAATAAATATTTAGTCTTTGGGATGCATTGAGGTTATGGGAAATGTTTGAGCCAGAAAGCCTGCGGAAAGCTTCACTGGTGTTGCATGGGGATCTTTGGGAATGTATTTCTCATACCTGCTGTTTCCAAGGCTTATTCAAAATGATACTTTCTTTGAAAAACAGTCTGAAAGGGAACAGATTTTATTAATCAATTACTACAGAAATATTCCATCAGAAGATGGAATATTTGTAGCTCAGTTGAGCCATGCAATCCTTGATGCTCTCTGAGCTTGGTTGTTTGCTTGCAGGTATTTCATTATCCAACTAGGTAACGTCATCAGTGCTAGAGAATGTGAGGTTTGTTCCCTGTTTACATACAGTAGCTTTCCTTGCCAGTGTCGATGTGATTGTGATTGGTAGTTCCTTGATTAGGACATTGTTTTCTGCTTGATTGTTTATGTGTGTCAATCACTGTTTATCTGGTTATTGGCTGCTGGTCTCTTAGGTTTTTTATTGTCTCCTTTGAGGTTGTAAATGTGATTTATTTCTATGTGTCAATTGAGGACTCATTTCCTACCATTTTTGGATTTATCTTGGAGTAGGATGTTCACAATTTATCTGTGGAAATTATGGTTAAATCTGTCCATGTCTTCTGAGATTAAATGTCATCATGTCTTCTGACTGCTAGTTGGTGTTCATAGATGTCCTCTTGCTAGTCTTCTGCTTGCCTGTCTACTTGCTTGCCTACATAATGGCTGTTACAATCCTAACACAATATGTTTCAGATGAATCCTGTTTTGTTTTTTTTCTTTTCCAGTTATTGGGTTATTTGGTTTGCTTAAGATGTTTTGGGGGGCTTTCGTTGAATTGTGTGCTACGGTGATGCCTGTTTCTTTAATTGTTTGATGCTTATTTCTGAGGTGTTTTTAGTGTATGATAGTGCTATCCATTTTATTGGAAGATGCTGTACTGCATGGGAAACAGACCACCTACATAGCATCTTTCAACAAAACAAAACTATCAAAAAGTGCCTGGCAACTCAACCCATTATAGCACAACCAACACAAGTTATGAAAAGGATAACATCTGCAAGCAAATAACCAACTCAGAGAGCACCAAGAATTCTGTAAATTGACTGACCCAAAAAAAAGTATATTATATGCACATGATGCTTAATTTGCAGATTTGAGGGATCGTGACTATAACAGCTTGCCTGCGAATAGAACTTTGATTTCATTGAGCATTTAAAAACCCATTTCTACCGAAAGCAAGCCAACATTCAAAGCTGGGGGTAAATTGGAAAAGTAGATCATATTTCTGTTTTGCTCAATGATTGCAAAAAGGAGTTTCAGTTTCTTTTTTCAACTAGCCCCTTTTACTATTTTTGGAGGGTGATGTAATTACCTTAAACTCCAGAAACACATTTCACCTCAGCCAATTTTTCCCTAGAAAGTAGCTGCCATTATCCACTTGATATGTGTCTCCATCCCACTTAAAAATCTCAGCAATTGTCTCCCACAACTTAGCTAGAATTCGAGGATCCTCAGAGGAAGTTATTTTCTAGCATGTTTACCTTAGTGATTGGTTCTATAACGGTGATAACTATTTCATGTAGCATAAGTCTGTCTCTTATTTGTCCTTTTCTGGACAACAGGAGAGCATATTTGCTTGACCTCTGTCATCATTAAATCATCTAACTGCTAGTTAAATTTCCTGTCTGTCCTACTCTTTGATTACCTTCAATTGAATCATTTTTATTCACCAACTTTCTGCATGTACGTTTAGAACATGCATTAAATTGTAGTTAGAGAATTTTTGTAATCAAATGGTGGCCTCACTTGTAAGTGAAATGATTTCCGTGCTGCTTCTCTTATTCTTGAGGTTGTGCTGCAAAATAGACCACACGCCAATAGCCAAGTCTCTAGCCACTTAAACATGTAAACAGTCTGGCTTCTTACGAAGTGGAAAAAATTCTTGTGCAGTGTTTTTAATACGATCAGCATGTTAAAGTTCTGTGTGCGGCTATGTCAGCTTTGTTTGGCGTAATCTTCTCTTTTGTAACCACCCCATAATGTGGAACCAAATTGTTTACTTGTGTAGATTTTATGTAGCAATTAGTTTCTGGGGTGACTTATGTGTATTCATACTTTTCCGTCAACTGAGTTTTAAGCAAAGGAAGCTGCACACTTTTGGAACTGATGTTACCAGAGTCATATATTGCAAGGAGCCATTTTATGAACAGTTGTAAAATTCTTTCATTGTCATCATAAAACAATTGGCAAGTTTGCATTGCATTTTGAGTTTTGTCTGTTTCTGGTCATCTTACCCTCTTTATATTGGGAATGCCTACTCAGAATTTTACTTTTCATTCTAGATATGCACCCCCACATTTTCATTTGGGCAGAAGAGATAAGGTTCAGTATAGGTTTTCTGGGGTCTTATTGCTTCCAGTTTGTAATATATTCATTCTTTCAGTTTTCTCTCTTTGAGCCAAAATGACATTTCATACCATGCTGTAAGTATTTGAAAACATCTAGCTGACCACTCTTGGAATTGATTGCCTTGACAATGTGGATCCTATTTCTGGTCACTGGCCAAAGATGATGGAGTTGCAGGGGAAAACTTTAGAAAGGGATCCTATTGTAGAGATAATCTGATTAAGATAGCAATCTTTCACTACTTGAGGGGCTGTCACAGAGAAGGGGGGGAATCAACCTATTTTCCAAAGCACCAGAAGGCAAGGCAAGAAACAATGGATGGAAACTAATCAAGGAGAGAAGCAACCAAGAAGTAAGGAAACAATTTCATGACAGTGAAAACAGTTAATCAGTAAAACAGCGTATCTCCAGAAATTATGGATGCTCTACCACTGGAAGTTTTCAAGAAGAGATTGGACGGCCATGTGTCTAAAATGGTATAGAGTCCTGCTCATACAGAGGGTTAGACTAGAAGACCTCAAAGGTTCCTTCCAACTCTGTTATTCTGTGATTCCAAGATGATTTCCTGCATCTTACAACCTGGGAAAGAAATGGGCTTTATTTTCAGTAAATCTGTCCAGCTAATGGCAGCCGTAATCCCCTAGCTTGTTTCAGAAAGCTGAGCAGGGTCAGCCATAGTAGTTATAGGAGTATGCAAGGTTTCAGATTCAGTTTGGAAAAAAGGTTTCAAAGTGTATGGGAGCGTGAACAGTGCAATTGCCAAAACAGCTTTGTGCCTTTCCAGCATTGTATGACTGCAGTGGAAGAAGCCTGCTGCAGCAGCTGTGCAATCTGGAAAAAGAAGCTCTTTTAATGAATTACAGAAGTGTTGCATTCATATTCCCCCATGGCTTCCAAGCCATCTCTTCTGATTCAAATATTAACCCTTAAGGTTAGCACTAGATGGGAGACCATTTTTAAAAATCCAATTATTATTTCTTTCTATTTAGATTTTTTTTTTAAATCAGCTTCCTGTTTTGAATTTTAAAAAGATAATCAGCTGAGGTTTATTTTTTGTATCAGGCACACATTTTTAGGTAAACTAATAATGAGTTTAGAAAAAGAAGCAGGATTAGATTATTAACTTGATCAAGTTATTTCAGCAGTCAGGATAGCATACAGATACCGTGTTTCTCCCAAAACAAGACAGGGTCTTATTTTCTTTTGACCCCCAAAATAAGCGCTTGGCCTTATTTTCAGGGAAGTCTTATTTTTGAGGTGCAGGAGGCGGAGAGCGTGGTCACCTCATGGCTGCTGCTGTGTTTTGGGGAGGTCTTATTTTCAGAGAAACAGGGTAGATAGGTTTTATTTCCAGACAAGACTATTTGGAAAAGCAGTGTTGTCTTCCTTTTCCATGCTTTAGAAAAGGGGTGTCAAACCCACGTCGTCACAGCAGCATCATGTGACTTGTCGGAATTCCCCCCCCCTTCGCTAAACTGGGCGTGGGCATTGCCAGTGCATGACGCATCTGGCCCATGGGCCAGGAATTTGACAGCCCTGCTTTAGAACATGTTCTGCTGACATAATAATATAAATTCAATCTTAGAAAACCATCATGAAATATGATGCGCAAAAAGGTTCAAGGCAGTTAGATATGAGTACACAAATACAGGGTTGTATTAAACAGAAAATTAAAAGTTCAATAAAATGTCAATGGTAAAATGTTGGATCCGTAGAGGACAGCACTATATGCAAAGAGAGAAGAATATGAAATGGGAGAAGAATTTTCTCCTGGGTTTGCAGGGTTTCCCTTTTAGAATCCAAACAGCTGATTGTGTTGTTAAAACACAATTAAGTACTGAACAATAATTCTGGGGTTTATTTTTTACTTGCTTTCTATTTTCTAAGAAAGGGCTTCGGACAGTGGGAATATTGTAAGAAATTAATCAAAGCTGAAGGACACTTGGGACCAAAAGCTTGATGTAGACCAGAGTTGGATTTCAGCAAGTAGGAGGAAGAAAAGTAATGTCTAAAAGTTAATGGGCCAGCAATTATTCGCTGATTGTATTAACCTACATCCCTAACAAGTTCTAGGTTTGCTGGGAGAGGTTGTTTTTTTTAATAGAAAAAAGAATAGACAACAGAATATCATTGCTTTTGTTGGCATTTTAAAACTCGGAGAAGAGTGTTCTTTAGTGAAAGACCATGTTCTCTACACAAAACACACAAAGTTTATAGAAAATCAGGAAGGAAGATCCCTGTTATTGGGGAAAACTCAGTGATCCAGCCAAAGTTTTTTCACTTGTTTATTTGCTAGGTTCATCTAACCCATCTTTTGTAGAGGAGCTCAAGATGCCATGCAAATATTCCACATAGCATTCCTGGAAATGGAGATAGATTAGAACCTGGTGGGTCTCTCCAATCTTAGCCAAGACCTTCTTTACCAATACACTATTATGGCTCTTGCTCTTCCCTGATTACTAAAGAGCAAGATGTGGCTTTTGGCAATGTACTTTCCCTTCTGCCCTACCTCTCATAGTTTTCTGAATTGTGACCCTACGCTCTAAAACTGTCTTGGGAGGAACAGTATTGGGGTATGTGAGAGAAAGCTTAAAAGTTATCACTCCCCTCTTGTTTTGTTCACGGAGGTCTCTGTTAGAGCAAGGAATATTTTGTCAGCTGAGGATACACCAATTGGATGCCACCCAACACCTGAAGTATTTAGGATTCCGTTTTTTTTTTAATGCTCTCTCTCTCAATATTTACAAAAAAACATGGGCTTCCAGATGGAAAGATGGTAGCAGGATTCTGAAATAGTGGCCATGTAGTACAGAAGCAAAAGCTGGAGTTGGGCCATATACCTGAGGTAATGGAGCTTCTCTAGGTAAGGAGAAGCCATGGCATCATCCACATGAACTCCAGGAGGCAACTCCTTGCAAGCAAGTGCTTAAGGCCTGGAGATACCCCATGAACAATGTGTGAGTAGAGTATCGGGAGCCACAGGAGAAGATACTGCTCACAGCTTCATGCATAGCCTGTTTAAAGGACACTGGGACTGCCCTATCTACCGTAATTTTGGTTGCATATTTAAATAGAGTAAGTTTTAAGTTTAAAGAGACCTTCAGTACAGCAGAGCACCTAATGCCATCTCGGTAAGTGTACCTTTAATCTGGGAAAGAGTAAAGTGAGGAAGGAACCTGTTACAAAGATTTAAAAAGAATTAAATGCAAAAAAGCTTACCAGTGTTTTGGAGTAAGAAAGTTGAAAAATATTGCCTTATTTAAAAGGTTCTTTTGAAATAAACAGATAACATATATCTCTGTGAGAAAACAGAATGTTTAAATTTCTTAAGGAATCTGGTTGAGTTAAAAAAGGGATATATAGAAAAAGAAGGGTAACAAAGGTTCTGAGAAGACCATGTGATTATAGAAGTATGAAGTGATAAGAGGAACTAAAGTGTTATAGGAAAAAGCCTTTTTTTTCTGCTGCACTTTTATGGATTACAAGTTTGAAATAAAGAGAAAATGGTTATTACTAAAGTGAGTGAACTTTACAGGAGGGAGGAGAGGATTATAGGAAGAAAGAAAAATATTTTTGTTTATGATTGATAAATTCTTAGAAAAGGACGCTATTTTGTTAGCAAGTTGTGTATAAAATGGAGATATATCGGGTTATACATAATGGAAGATAAAATAACAGGTACTGAACCTTTTATAGCCTTTTTGCTGAAAATAGAACTAAAATGATTATTTTTAGACTAGACAGCTAAAAAGTGTTGAATAAGGAGACAATTATGATTATGTTTTAGAGGGAACAGGGATAATGATTTTGATTGTAACTGCTGTAATGAAGATTAGAAGTTACTTCTTAATTATCTTTCCCCCCTTTCTTTTCCTTTATCTGTTTTTCCCTGCTTTTTTCTTTTTCCTTTCTTTTATATATTTCTTATTTTTCTTTTATTCAGGTAAATATTTTCAATAAAATATTTTTCAAAAAGAGGTTTATTAAAAGCAGTATTAAGGCAAATAACTTCAGGATATTTAATATGACAGATTTTTAAAAAAGTTTTAATCTGGAAGTAATGATTCTTGGAAGAACTGTTAGGATAAGAAAAAAGTGCTCCAGGCAATTTGCATGAATTGACTGGTATAGTCTTGCTCTGCATTGTAGTTGAAAATGTAATATTTTACATTGCAATTTTAGCTACATGATGATAAATATTTATTGATTAGATTTATGTCTCACTTTTCATTCAGGAGCCAGGTGGTGTAGATACTACTCTCTCTCTTCCTATATTTTCAAGAATAATAGCAATAGCACTTAGACTTATATACCACTTCATAGTGCTTTTACAGCCCTCTCTAAGCGGTTTACAGAGTCAACATATTGCCCCCAATAATCTTGGTCCTCATTTTACTGACCTCGGAAGGATGAAAGGCTGAGTCAACCTTGAGCCGATGAGATTTGAACTGTTGAATTGCAGCTAGTAGTCAGCTGAAGTAGCCTGCAGTGCTGCACTCTAACCACTGCACCACCTCGGCTCAGTAACCACCCTATATGGCAGGTCTGGGCAATTAATTTTTCCAAGAGCCAATGAGAAACTGGGACTGTTAAGGATGAACAAAACAACATAGCCTCATTTGATGTACTCAAACTCCATCATCTCAACTCCTCAGGCTGTTCCAGTCAAGGGGCCACAAAAACACTTTCTGTCTTCACCTTCCTGCAGCTGCCAACCGGCTGAAAGAGCACATAGCAACAGCACAGAGATGGACCCAACTCCACTTCTTCTCCTGCCCCCTGCACACCCCTTATTTCCATTTAATTTCTAATTTTCTATTGACCTCACACGGGCTGGACAGGGACAGCTAAAGGTGCGAATGTGGGCTGTGGAACGTAAAATGCCCAGGTTTGCTATATTGCATATACATAATAGAAAAACTGCAATAGTCAGCCTTTCAACTGCAATAGTACAGCCATTATTCTTTGCTGTGCTATTAAAGTTTATTCTCTCAAAAGTAGATTTTCTCTTTGCTTTCCTTCTCTAACATTTGTCTATGGAGATTCTCAGTCATCCAAGTCATGGTTTTCCCAAAGGTGCTTTTTCTAGGGGCAACTGGACTTTCTGGTCCAGTTGCTTCCAGCTGAAGGAGCTTCTTGGATGAGAAGCGAAACATTTTCAAAGAAAAACCAGAAAGTCCAGTTGCCTCTTGAAAACACCTTTGGGACTTCTCTAACATTGTTTCCTTACTATAACCTTTCTTAGACTGTGAGAGCTCCAGATATGTGGACTTCAGTTCTCAGAATTTTCCAACTGATGCGGCAGTTCCTAGAAATCCTGAGTTTAAATCAACTCCCGAGATCAGGGGTGTCAAACACACGTCATCATGGCGGCATCACATGACTTATCTGGACTTTTTTTCCCTTCACTAAACCGGGCGTGGCCAGTGCATGACACATCCGGTCCGCGGCCCGGCAGTTTGACAGCCCTGCCCTAGATTGTGAAAGGGTTGGAGAAAATTGCTTTACAACGTGCAAAGCCTCTCAGCTGTTCATGGAGAATACAAATACTAAATGATGCAAACTGCCCGTTGCAGTGAGTCTGCCATTACCACTTTTGCATGATTGTTATCTTTGTTATTATCAGTGCATGGCCCTTCCTGCAACTTACCTAATCACTAAACTAATATAGCCGTGATAGACTTTAATTAAGAGGTGCTCTGGGCTGTGGGAAGGCATTTCCTCTTGGATAAAGCAACTTTAGTGAACTTCTGATTTCCCCAATCACTAAAACAAGAATTGACAAGAATATATGTAGCCCTCTTACATGTATATAATCCCCAGCCTCCCCCGGAATCATGCAGCTAACATTCAGTGGCAAAATGCCAACTTTGGGTGATATTTTGGAGCAACATAAAGGCTTAAAAGGTATCTGAAACTTCCAATAGGCTTAAGGCAGAGATTTCTTTAAACTGCAAAATCAGGACAAAACTATGTCATTTACATGTCATTTTTAACCCATATTTTCTCTGTGATTTTTAGGGTGTGGAGTGGGGAAACCTTCCCAAAAAGAATAAATTGCCTCTGGCTGAAAAGGTTTACAGAAAATAACTTCAAATTCCAGTGAATAACTTGATCCTGAGCAGCAGCTTTGGGGGAAGCAATAGCGGTGGGCTGTTGGGCTAGAGAGAGGGTGGATATCTGGAAAACCTCATTGCTCAATCAACTTCTGTATATCTGGATTCAACCTATTTCATTTATTATGGGATGGGACACCTCAGGAAAGATCTGCATAGTTTCTGTTTAGTTGAAGACCAGGGACTATGTAACACTTGAAGATGGAAGAGTTTAAACAGAAAACTTGGGAGAAATGTTCTTTTGAGTCCTTTGTATTTTGAATTGAAAGAAGCGTTCTGTTTCATGATTTTCCATGTTTCACTGTTCTAGCTTCAAGTGGGTGTATTTATGTCAAAAAGAATTTTTCCTGATTTTTCTTGAAGAATTTACTTCATGGAAGGTGAAATAAGGCTTTGTTTGTTTGTTTGTTTACTTTAAATTGAAAACTGATAATCATCATTTGAATAAATGTACTGTAATATTTCTCATCTTTGTGTGCCTTAGTCTTCCTAATTACTGCCCATTACCACAGCTGCTTTATGTTATAATCATTAACTGTGGGAAATATTTTCCACCTAGTAACACAATCCAGTGGAAATTAAAAATAAGGCTTTGAAGTATTAAACTTGTAAGGGCAGGTTTGGAAATGAATTTCTTTAAACTTGTGTTGACAGTATGTTTGGAAATAGTAGTTTCTGGTCAGTCGTATTACTATAAATGGAAAGTGTGAATTTTGGGAACAGTTCATGGAACAGAAATTTGGGGAGATCAGTGGCATTTTTGGAAGTTTAAGTTATAAATAGCTTGGGACTGTAGCAGATTCAGTGCTATTCCAATGTTCCACCTTCTTTTATCATAGTATGTACTGTGAAGCTTTTTCATATGGATATTTCTTATCTAGTAGACCAATGCTTTGCAACCTTAGCCATTTTAAGATATATGGCCAATGAGCATTGCATGCTGGAGTATTCTGGGAATTGAAGTCCATACATGTTAAAATGGCTAAGGTTGGGAAACACTGGAGTAGACTGTGCTTCTTTGTTAAGATGAAATATGTGGGTATTGCATCAGTTATGAAGAGCATCTAGGTACGTCAATTGCATCACTTCCTCTGTGTGCATTGGTGTCTAATCACTAGCCTGTCCAGATGTGTGGTCTACAGCAGGGGTCAGGAATAGAATGTGTACAGATGCCAGGCCTCCATCATATATTTGCCCCAGACCTATCCACCCACCCATTTATTTCAAAGAAAAGGGCGGGGCTTTTTGAAGAAAATTTAATAAATAGCCTTGTGGAGAGATGGTAGAAATACTATGTGAGTTTGTGATATTAAGAGATTCTAATTTTTTTAGCAAATTGGCAATCCCTAATTTAACCTGGTAGACATTGGGTCTCAAGAATTTCTTTTGCATTTTTCATCAAAGATACCAAGAATTTTCTAACTTTTTTCATGCAGTTTGTTCTTCTCTTTATAACTATGCGTTTGTGAATGTGGAAGTATTTGCTGTTCTTCTACATTTGAAAGAAACATGCTGCAATTCATAAATGTGCATGCCATTGGAGTCTGATAGTATACATACATACATACATACATACATACATACATACATACATACATACATACATACATACACACACACACACACACACATAAATTTGGGATTGCATCCATATATAAATTATTTTTGATGAAGTAAATAAATGCTAGTTATCGTAACAGAGGTGATTTTGAATTTGAAGCACTTTATTAATATTCACTACTGTAGCTTCTAATTTCTCCTCTATTGATTATGGCCTATAACATGGAATTCCAGGCATTCTTTAATTAAACTTACTATCTAAATTTACTTTAGTGTGGCTTGGGCTTAATTCTGTAATTGAAATGAATAGATCATTTAATTAAAAACCTTAAGTCAAACTTATACAAAAGAATGGAGCCTTTAAATTCACAGAATTCTTTATAACGTCTTTTGATATGATTGACCACACCATACTACTGAATTGGATCTCCAGGATAAGAATCACAGGATACTGTTCTGCAGTGATTTTTTACTACCATAAACTAACATGGTCTTCCATTAGTATCTATATGCAAGTTTGTTAGAGAGTAGATGGTATTTGAAGACTCATAATTATGTTTCATGAACTCTTATGTTGATATGTGGTCCAATGTTGACCTGAAAAACATGACAGACAGCAATGATGGTGCAGAAGTTAAGGTATTGGTCAGGTACCAGAGAGGTACCAGAATGGGACTACCTAAAATTAAAAAGGAAATTTTATGTTTTATTTTTTTCAAGTGATAATGCTGAGTTACAACATTTACTCCCGGTTTACATTCCTGATTTGGGAGAGATTCTGTTTTCCTTAGCCATCAAACTCAAAATTATAAGGGCCGGAAGGTAGGACTATAGAATCTGCATCATTCTTTCTTCTTGATGTTCAAAAAAGGCTTGAGAGAAAGTCCTACCTCATGCATCCATGTTAAGAGAGAAGACGCCAGGTAAATTCAGCTCCCTATGATAGATGGTATCAGCAGTAATACAAAGGTAGGAAGCAGGGGTAGGTTCCAGATAGTTTTGCTGCCGGTTCTCTCAGGGTTGCACTGCACGTGCGCATGCACGCAGCAATCAAAAACTAGCTTCTGTGCATGCGCAGAAGCAAAAATTAGTTTGCACATGCGCAGAAGCAAAATCCAAGATGGCGGTGCCCATGGAGATACCCACGGGACCAGCTCATGACGTCATCGCCAAGTTACTACCGGTTTTATAGAACCGGATAGAACCGGTAGGAGCCCACCTCTGGTAGGAAGGCAGGATAGACTATTTGAAAATAAGAGGACTTCCCGGAGAAGAAATGGAAATCTTCCATCCTTCACTATATCAGCTTATACTTATCCACCAGCAAGAAATTATATTGTAAATAACCTGTTCTGGGGTGAGTTTTATTTCTTCCTAAAAAAAAGAAAAATCAACTTTGTAGGTAGAGATTCTTGGTAAACTTAGTCTTTCCATCCTTTCAATTCAGCAGTCCTCTTCTATTTTGTGTGTGTTTGTGCGTTTGTGTTTCATTTTTTTAAATGTACACTATTCAATTGTAAACTGCTGAATACCATCCAAATTATTGAATGGTAGGACATCGATGTTTATAAGCTAAGTACATAACTGTATCTATTCTTTCTCAAATATAATTTTTTATGAGTTCTACTTTGCAGTAAGCATGGCAGGTATGATAAACTAAAAAAAAAAAAAGACTTCAGCAAAAAGAGAATGTGAATCGGACCCATACATTGAAATACTATTATGTTACAAGTTCATGCCTGGTAATCAACGCATCTTTTAATGTGCTGAAACATTCTGGCACAGGGATTTAACATCTGCAGATGTTTTGTGCTTGGAATATGGTGTGCATATGACTTAATGAGTTGATTACTGCGGTAGGTAACATCTTAAAATAATGGGAAAACTAAGAAGAAATAAGGCAAATAGGATGCTCTCCTCCCTCCTTTCAACCCAGTGGGAAGTTTTCTTTTCTTTTTTTTTTAATGGATTTGTGGCAAGTTCTGAAAAGCTGCTTCCAGTTGGACAATCCCTTAGTGGCATGGTTGAAAAGTAAACTTCTCCTCCTTCCCAGCTTTCTGCATTTACCAGATTGTGTGCATAAAAATGCCTTAGGGCATTAACTCTTTCCACACTAATTTGGGAAATAGGAGTATCCCTTGTTACTATTCCATTTGGTATTACATTGCCTGAACGTAGATTAGAATGTTTTTCTCAGGCTGCATGTTGCTGGGCTCAGTTCTTAAGTCAATAATGCACATGAAAAGCAACAACTTGAGAAACTTCGGTGAAATGAAATTTTTGATTTCCTGCTAGCGTCCCCACTGACTTTGCTTGTGAGAAGCTGGCAGGGACCATCGGAAATCACAATCATCTGACCATGGCACTGCTGCAGTGGCCATAAGTTTGCAAATACAACTGAAATTTGAAGACTCTTCAAATTTCAATTCCACAGGAGTAATGGGTCCTGGATTTAGATGCATTGTTAGTCCATTTGCTTCAAAAATGGTTGCCCTATGATGCACCATTTGGGCTAATTGAAGGTTACAGACAGACAGGAAATCTTAGTATCCTGTCCTTTTATGTACACTGAGAGCACATGCACCAAAGACAAATTCCTTGTGTGTCCAATTGCACTTGACCAATAAAGAATTCTATTCTATTCTATTCTATTCTATTCTATTAGTGCATTAGATTGAGTGTGCTTTTCTACATCACTAAACTAGTTCATTGTGCTTTTTAATTGGTTTATATTTAAGAATATGTCAATCTTTCATTTGCATTATGGAAACTTAAGATATGAGTTTGAAATGCAAGACTATACACAAATATATGTATAGTCTTGCATTTCATTGTTTATAGTAAATTTATGACACTTGGTTAAAGTAAAACGGATAGTTTTCCTTTTGACTATGAATTTGAATGTAGGTGACCTGTTTTTTGTTGTAAAGAAGATTGACAGGATATGAAAAGTGTTTAGTAGATAGTGGAACAAAGGAAATACTATCCATTCCCCAGCTACTCTTCTGAAGCGTAAAGATGGATTTTTGAAGTGGTTGTTTAGAGAAGGATGTGATGATTGGACATGATTATTTGTCTTTTGCTTGATGGAATGGAGTTTCAGAAGGGTATCTGGGGCCTTTCTCAAACAGTATATTGTTAATTTAGATGGGAAAATCAAGCTGCTTCCTAATTAAGTATGCTTTAAGAGCCTTTCTGTGTTTGTATGTTGCAATTATATAAACTGTTTAAGCAGGCTCTCCTTTATTGTTGTTTTGTTTATTCGCTTAAATGAGATAAGTATATGATATAAGGTTTTTAATTTAATTATTTGGGTTGCAGTTCATTCCACACTAATCTGGAGTAAGTAACAGAAATTAGTTAGGGCTTGCTTCTTGAGCTCTCAGTTATGTGCCTAATAGCATGATAGGTTCATATTCCTGCAAAGTAATACTGAACATTGTTATAGAAATTTGCAGCATGCTTGTAACAAATATCAGTTTTTCTGTTAGGCAAATCCAACATTGTTTGCTTATATTTGCTGTGCCATTTGGACACTGTCTTCTACTATTCCTGATTTAGGCAATGCTTTTTTTCCATCTTATGATGATGATTTTCTTTTATTATTTTACCTGATAATCTACGACAACAATTGAGCCCAAGAGTTGTTAAGTTACTTTTGCCCCATTTTATGACCTTTCTTGTCACAGTTGTTAAGCGACTCACTGCCGTTGTTAAGTTAGCAACAGGGTTGTTAAGTGAAACTGGCTTCCCCATTGACTTTGCTTGTCAGAAGGTCACAAAAGGGGGTCACATGAAACTCATGACACTGAAACCGTCATAAGTATGAATCAGTTGCCAAGCAGCCGAATTTTGATCACGCGACCACGAGGATGTTGCAACAGTCGTAAGTGCGAAACACAGTCGTCAGTAACTATTTCCGTGCCCTTGTAACTTCGAACGATCACTAAATGAATGGTTGTAAGTCGAGAACTATCTGAATAGCACAATCTTTTAATTTGTTTGCTGTATTTTGAACAAATAATTAGGCTTCTCAAGCAACTGAGCAAATTTAGTGATTCAGTATAGTGACCCGACGGTTGGCAAAGAGAAAAAAGATTCTTTCTGTGGTTGCTGCAAGTTGTTTTCACTTGCCACAGGCAACCATCCTGTTCCTTTTGGTCTCCGGGAACCTCAGCAACTAGGAAGCTGTCAGGTATATAATGTATTTCCAGTCCAAGATGCTATCGCCAGATGTATCTTAGTTATGCTTGGAGAAAGCTTTGCATTTCATCAGCTTTTGGCATGAAGAAGAAGGAAAAAGTGCTCTGCCAGCACCAGAGAGACTGAAAATTCCCAACAATTAAAATAGTCAGATGATTCTTAGGTTATGAAACATAGCAATTTACAGTTTGAAGACATTGCTGGCTTTGTTGTGAAGAGATGAATAATGAAATTAGGGAAGAGGTACCATAACACAATGGGGCAACAATGTAGGGTGTGTAATTCTAATGCTTCATTTATAGCAAGGCTGATGACATCATGTACACTGCCAGGGCTAAGGTGATAATATCTGTGAACACTTTGAAGCCATGCTGCAAAGAAAAACTCTTTTCCTCCTTTAGAAAATATGGAATGCAGGGGGGGGGGAAATGGAAGTATATGCAATATATCTTTCCCCAAGACCTTTTACTGACCACGTCAAATGTGCTAATAAAAGTATGTATTATGTATGCCTTGGTTTATTCACAACATTATCATATTTAATATAGTTATTAAATATAAAAGCAGAATTTAGCAGGTAAGTACATTTTAAAAATGTTATTACTGTTTAAGCTGTAGAACCCTTTAAACCCATGGTTTCTATGTTTTTATCAAATTGACCTGTTGACACAAAATAAAGTTGACCCCATCAGCACGATAATAAGATTTATGTCTTTTTCTTTGGCTGTTTTAGAAAAACAGTTTATAAAAAGCTGTGGAAGTAAGGCAAGGCAAGGCAAGAAGATATCTTGCATAAAAGTTGTGGTGGCACAGAGGTTAAAAAGTAGTATTGCAGGGTAACTCTGCTCACTGCCAGGAGTTCAATTCTGACTGGCTCAGGGTTAACTCAGCCTTCCATCCTTCCGAAGTTGGTAAAATGAGGGGCCAGATTTTGGTGGGCAATATGCTGATATTTGTAAACTGCTTAGAGAGTGCTGATAAGCAGCGGTCACCAACTGGTGGTCCGTGGACCATTGGTGGTCTGCGAGAAAATTTTGGTGGTCCGCAGAAAAATTATTTGCATTTTTTATATTGCACTAAATCAGGGGTCCTCAAACTACAGCCCCTGGGCCGGATATGTACAATGAACGTTTGTGTTGCTGCAGAGAGTCTCCCCTTTCAGGGTCTTTTTGTGCGGGTCGGAGGGAGGTAGAAATTCTGACTTGGGGTCTGCTTCGGCCTCTTGGTGTGGGGCCTTGGGTGAAGGCTGGAGGGAAGCGCCGCTGGTGGCAAAGAAGTGGAGGGCCTTGTTCCAGTGGGACTGCATCATGGCCTGGAACTGGCTGACCATCTCAGCCCGCTGAACCTCCAGTACTGGCACCTGGCCTTGCACTCCCGCAGGTTTTCCCTCTGCTTGGAAAGCCTATGCTCATAGTCCTCAGTGCTTCTACTGAGCCTCTTTCTCGGTCAGATCCAATCTGAACTGAGCTGTTTTGGCAACTCTTTCTTGTGGTGCTGTTTAGCTCCAACAACTGCATCCTGTTGGGGCCCTAAGGAGCTCAGGTAGGTGAGGAGTGGCTGGGAGGGGAGGGGCAAGTAAAGGCTGGTGAGGCATCCCTCAATGTGAGTGACATCGAGTTGGCCATGCCCACCCAGTCACATGACCAATCCGGTCATTAGGCAGATCATATTAGTGGTCCATAGGATTTTAAATTATGAATGTAGTGGTCCCTGAGGTCTGAAAGGTTGGTGACCCCTGCTTTAAAGCACTGTGGAACCTTGTATAAGTCTTAAGTACTATTGCTATTGTTGTTGACATCAATATCCCGGAAAATCTTGGAAAACATAATTAAAACAGAATTTGTGAGTACCAAAAAACAAACAAGGTGATTACTAGAAGCCAGCATGGGCTTGTTAAAAATCAGATCATGCCAAACAAATCTGATTGCATTTTTAAAATAAGCTAAACTGTATAAGTAGATCAGCAAAATGCTGTGAACATAGTACACTTGGGCTTCAGCAAGACATTTGACAAAATAGACTGTAACCTATTTCTTGGTAAGATAGAACAATGTGGGATAGACAGTACACCACCAGATGGATTTGCAATTGGCTGACCAACCACACTCTGCCGGTAGTCCTCAATGGAAGTACATCAGTCTGGAGGGAAGCATGCAGTGGGGTACCTCAGAGCTTGGTGTTGGGCCCAGTACTCTTCAACTTCTTTATAAATGATCTAGATCAGTGATGGCACGCGGAGCCATTTCTGAGGGCACACGAGGCGCTGCCCTGTTAAAAAACGACCCAGTGGGCAAACAGGAAGTGACTTCTGGTTTACCCGTAGGGCTGTTTTTCATCCTCAGGAGGCTTCCCTGAAGCCCCCGGAGCGTTTAAAATGGCCCAGCAGGCAAATCGAAGTCACTTCTGATTTGCGCATT